>WNWK01004767.1:0-132937 GCA_009830355.1 Cherax destructor
CATGTCTATTAGGCAGTGTGGGTGATAAAAAGGCACTTAAAAACTCCTGATTACATTAGTACCTGCAGACGTAATCACTACACAAGCACCTCTGCAGTACTAGAAGGTTTACCGTGGCGGTAAATTAGGAAGAGCAGGAACAATTATAGTTCTCCTAGGAGAAGCAATGATAAGTTGGAGCCTATCCACCTGCTGCTTCGGGCTGCTGGTGCTCAAGCTTCAATCTTCAGGATTATCAACATCGAGGATTATTGCACTCATGTGCAGCAGCTACTGAACAAATAAAAACAAAAGCAGCAGTAACTGCGCAAACAAAAACAGAAGCAGCAGCCGCAACAGTCAGTAGCAGTCATTACTGTTGCCGCCGTTATCGTAGCCACCGTTGTCCTAACCTTTCCACTTCCACTAAAGACGCAGGTTTTCTAACGGTGTTGACTGACGTATTAATCACATGAAGGAAATTGGTGTTCACTGCATAGAAGACTCGGGCAATGGAGTGAGTGAGAGTCACTGCATCAGAGCTCACTGACAGGTGCTTCCTGCCGCTTCTTCCTACACCACACCCATATATTTACCGTGAACAAGCACTCTTCACTGATATACCCACAGCCCCTCAATCTCTCTTCTTTCCCTATTTCTCTAACGCACACACACACACACACACACACACACAGCCCGGTGGCCTGGTGGCTAAAGCTATTGCTTCACGCACGGAGGGCTCGGGTTCGATTCCCGGCTGGGCGGAAACATTTCGAAGTGTTCCCTTACACACACACATACAACAGGCCTAGTGTCTAATCGACATGTGCCTAGGATAAAATGGTAACTAACACACACACACACAGATGATGGAATATGTGACAACAATATGCAAGGAAGCTGAGGAGAGGTTTGTACCTAAGGGTAAAAGAAATAACGAGAAGGCGAGGACGAGCCCTTGGTTCACTCAAAGGTGTAGAGAGGCCAAAACCAAGTGTGCTAAAGAATGGAAAAAGTATAGAAGGCAAAGGACCTAGGAGAATAAGGAGAACAGTCGTAGAGCCAGAAAGAAATATGCACAGGTAAGAAGGGAGGCCCAACGACAATACGAAAATGACATAGCAGTGAAAGCCAAGTATGACCGAAGCTGTTGTACAGCCACATCAGGAGGAAAACAACAGTCAAGGACCAGGGAATCAGGCTGAGGAAGGAAGTAGGAAAGATTACAAGAAACGACCGAGAAGTATGTGAGGAGCTCAACATGAGATTCAAAGAAGTGTTCACAGAGGAGACGGAAGGGACTCCAGAAAGACGGAGAGGTGGGGTACACCATCAAGTGTTGGACACAATACATACAACCGAGGAAGAAGTGAAGAGGCTGCTAAGTGAGCTAGATACCTCAAAGGCGATGGGGCCGGATAACATCTCTTCATGGGTCCTGAGAGAGGAAGCAGAGACGCTATGTGTACCCCTAACAACATTTATTAACACGTCTATCGAAACAGGGACATTACCTGAGGTATGGAAGACAGCAAATGTAGTCCCATTTTTAAAAAAGGAGACAGACACGAATCATTAAACTACAGACCAGTGTTACTGACATGTATAGTATGCAAAGTCATGGAGAAGATTATCAGGATAAGAGTGGCGGAACACCTAGAAAGGAATGAGCTTATCAACGACAGCCAGCACGGTTTCAGGGACGGGAAATCTTGTGTCACAAACCTACTGGAGTTCTATGACACGGTGACAGCAGTAAGATAAGAGAGGGGTGGGTAGATTGCATTTTCTTAGACTGTAAGAAGACATCTGACACAGTTCCACTCAAGAGATTAGTGTAAAAGCTGGAGGACCAGGCAGGGATAACAGGGAAGGCACTACAATGGATCGGAAATACCTGTCAGGAAGACAGCAGAGAGTCATGGTACGTGGCAAAGTGTCAGAGTGGGCGCCTGTGACAAGTGGGATTCCACAGGGATCAGTCCTAGGACCGGTGCTGTTTCTGGTATTTGTGAATGACATGTCGGAAGGAATAGACTCCGAAGTGTCCCTGTTTGCAGATGATGTGAAGTTCTATGAGAAGAATCCAATCGGAACCCACACCTAGCCAAGCACGTAAGGAAACTAGAAAAAGTGCAAAGGTTTGCAACAAGACTAGTCCAGGAGCTAAGGGGTATGTCTTACGAGGAAAGGTTAAGGGAAATCGACCTGACGACACTGGAGGACAGGAGAGATAGGGAGGACATGACAACGACATATAAAATACTGAGAGGAATCGACAAGGTGGACAGGGACAGAATGGCCAGAGTTGTGACATAGCAACAAGGGGTCACAGTTGAAAGTTTAAGACTCAGACGAGTCAAAGGGATGTTAGGAAGTATTTCTTCAGTGGTAGAGTTGTCAGAAATTGGAATAGTTTAGTAAGTGATGTAGTGGAGGCAGAAACCATACATAACTTTAAGACGAGGTATGATAAATCTCATGGAGCAGGGAGAGAAAGGACCTAGTAGCGGTCAGTGAAGAGCCGGGGCCAGGAGCTAAGTCTCGACCCCTGCAATCACAATTAGGTGAGTATACATACACACACACATACATACATACAACTATACACACACATACATACACACGCAGGAGCTGTGAATCGACCCCTGCAACCACAACTAGGTGAGTACACATGCACACACACACACACACACACACACACACACACACCACACACACATACATACACACACATAAGGCATAGTTTTTTCATTAGTGATTTGCACCACAAATATATATGCAGTACTGGGACCCACATCGGAACCCTGAAACGTGTTGGGCTCAATTGATGGAGATGGTAATTAAACACTTTATGCCAGCATGCTGAGAAAGCGACAAGAAAGAAGAGGATGAGCCAGTAAGATTGGACCTGTATTTACCACGACTACGTCTGACATAAGAGAAATAGAACACGAGAGCCCCCTGCTCTCTAATACTCTTAATATTTTCATATTCTTCCTTTTATCATATCATATTCTTCTCCATACTATGTGTTGAAGGAAAAGAGGTAAGTTGAATTCCTGAATATTTTGAAACTAGAAGTGAATTATAAGAAAATCATCATGTGATCAGATAATGGAGTACGTAACTGGAAGTTGCTGGGAGGCAGATGACTTCATATCCACAAAGAGAAGAGGAAAAAAAAGACAAAGAGAACTCTTAGCTCAGAGGTGCAGAGAGGCAGAGTGGAGAAGCAAGCAAACAAAAAAAAAAGCGTGGAAAAGTACAGAATTCGAAGAACAGAAAACAGAAAAGTGCGCAGATTAGCCAGAAACGAATATATAAGAGTGAAGAGAGAGGCTGAGCGATAGGGACAAGTCAGAACCAAAACTTTTTCACAGCCAACATATGAAAGAAGAGAGTAAAAGGCAAAGTAATTTAAATGATGAAAGATGGGGTAAAGATTACGACAAATGAAAAATGTCAAGGAACTTCGTGAAGTGTGGAACAAACGATTTAAAGAGATCTTCACACTGGGAAGGTTAATACCGCAAAGTTTTGGGGAAACAGTACATCGACAGCTGTAATATAGTCAGATCTGGATTCATCAAAGACAATGGGATCTCACAAGGTTTCATCTTGAAATCTGCGAGTGGGAGCAAGAACATTGTACGAATCTCAGTAGACATGAAACAGTTGCCAGAGATCTGAAAGATTTTGTCAACGAGAACATCCACAATAGAACCCTTCTTCAAGTGGCCGATACATCCAAGGATTTTAGTATGTGCATTCTGCCACATCCGAGAACGAGAGATGTTCAGTGATTTGGGTCGGACTATCTCACCTTCACGGGCACCATGTAGTTCCATGCAAAACAACTACAGGAGTTGAATGAGAGCTCTAGGACTTTCGTGTTGCACTCAGCACATCAAGAGTCGTTTCCGTGAACGAATCTCCTAGGACTTCCTACTCATTTCAACAACATTGCTAGCTCCCGATGATGTGTTTATTGCAACAAAAGGCCTAGAGCTATAATTAAACTCCCTGTGGATATTTTGTATCTTTTATCGCTCGTTTGCGATTATTGCATAGTTGCATGTTGATAACTGTTGAATACTGTTTTAGCAGGTAATTTATTCCGCTGAACTCAAATAGTTATTCGTATTTAGATAACTCAAATCCATTAAATTTCCATTCCCTAATACGAAACAGTTGAAGTGCTTAGAATCGTTCTTCTTTTTCTTTTTTTCTGCCTAGTAATTGCGCGTATTTTATTTTTCATCTCTATACCCTCTCCAGTCTACCGACGTCTATTATGCAATTCGGGAATCAAAACTGAACAGCATAATCAAAGAACGTTTTAATAAGTGCACGAGAGAGAAAGATCCAGTAATGTTTCTTATGTTCTGCACTCAGAAATTTTAGTTAAATACAGTGATCCATAATAAATACTTGATCCATAATAAATACTTGATCCATTATAAATACTTGATCCATAATTAATAATTGATCCATAATAAATACTTGATCCATTATAAATACTTGATCCATAATAAATCAACATTTATTTGCAAAGAATAATATTCGTGTTAGGTAAATGGACACAGATGGAACTAATGCGACATTTTACTATGAGAACGTTTCGCTCTCCAGAAGCTTTGCCAAGCATTTACAACTGGACAAGTCACCTGAAAAGCGAAACGCTGCTACAATAAAATGCCACATTAGTTCCAACTATCATTTACCTAACATTTTGTAGGTAATTCCACCATCATGAATAACAATATTCGTGTTTGAAAGTACATAAAAGCTGCCTCGCAAGGGAAGAACACCTTGTTAGCATGCAAAACTCTTCCTCCCAAAAAGAGCAACATTCCTCTCATCTCTGCTTGGAAAGACACAAGAAAATTTTAGAGGAATGTCGCTGACCCTTCGGGTACACTGCTGGTGGATCACAAGCTCGGTAAAAACAATACCTCGAAATTCCCACAGTCAAACATTTCCCTCTGAAATTTGCGTAAAGGTACGCAAGAAAAATGACTGAAAAAGAACAATTGTTCAGGCATCCGTGGAGTGACGTCAGTTATTCTCGTGGCAACTTCCCAGCGGGGAAAAAAAGCTGGAACAGGGAAGAACATGAGACTGTAACGTATTGGGAGGGAAGGCAACGAGAATATAGGCGCTGCCAAATAAACAATGCGGAGTCCATTGCGCCGAAGGAAATGAAAACTCTGAATCTGACATGAAAGAGAAACCAGAGATCAAGCGAACAGGAAACCCGAGGTGACACCTCGAGGAAAAAAGGTAAATGAAAGAACAACAGCATAACAAAGTAGAGTGAGAAAAAAGAATATCTCATCCAAGAAATAAACGGGAATGTTTGAGGTGGACCGGAGAGAGAGAGAGAGAGAGAGAGAGAGAGAGAGAGAGAGAAGAGAAGAGAGAGAAGGAGGAGCAAACAAGGCAGATGGAGGTGAAATTGTTGTAAAATGAAGATTGACACCAAGACGTTAAAATGAAGAATAGTTTTGACTGGTTTAATTTGTGTTAGATCCATCATGAGTTACCACAACAATTGATTGACTAATGAAACTTTTATCAGTTTCGCCTGTATAGTGATGCAGTTTAAATGATGTGATAAACGTATATATATATATATATATATATATATATATATATATATATATATATATATATTATATATATATATATATGAAAAAAGATCACAGTAAACAGGTCATATCAAAATATAAGACAACCACTATGAAAAATAGAATTCCAGCGCTTTCGTGAGTAGTCACGCGCTTGGAATCCTCTATTTTTCATAGTGGTTGTTTGTAATATATATATATATATATATATATATATATATATATATATATATATATATATATATATATATATATATATATATATATATATATAATGTCGTTACCATTTGTCCTGGCACATGTCGATTGACACTAGGCCTGTTGTTTGTATGTATGTGTGTGTGTAAGGAAACAATTCGAAATATTTCCGCCCCGCCGGGGAATTGAACCCGGGCCTTCCGTTCATCAGGCGAGAGCTTTAGCCACCAGGCCACCGGTGTGTGTGTGTGTGTGTGTGTGTGTGTGTGTGTGTGTGTGTGTGTGTGTGTGTGTGTGTGTGTGCCACGTGTGTGTGTGCGTGTGTTTGTGTGTGTGTACTTACCTATTTAAGGTTGTAGGGGTCGAATTAACAGCTCCTGGCCCCGCCTCTTCGCTGATCGCTACTAGGCCCACTCTTTCCCTGTTCCATGAGCTTTATCATACCTTTTCTTAAAGCTATGTTTGGAGCCTGCCTCCACTACATCACTCTCCAGATTGTTCCACTTCCTGACAACTTTGACTGAAGAAATACTTCCTAACATTCCTGTAACACATCTGAGTTTTGAGCTTCCAGTTATGACCCCTTGTTGCTGTGTCACATCTCTGAAACATTCTGTCCCTGGTGTGTGTGTGTGTGTGTGTTTAAAGAGCAAGACTGTTTTTTCCCGCGAACGATGGAAATACGACATAACGATGACATACACAGAATCCGCAATTTCAGTGATTGCGACGTAAGAGACATAATCACGACAAAAGATGACTGTGTGTGTGTGTGTGTGTGTGTGTGTGTGTGTACTCACCTAGTTGTGGTTGCATGGGTCGAGTCATAGCTCCTGGCCTCGCCTCTTCACTGGCCGCTACTGGGTCACTCTCCCTGCGCCATGAGCTTTATCATACCTCTTCTTAAAGCTATGTATGGAACCTGCCTCCACTACATCGCTTCCCAAACTATTCCACTTTCCAACCACTCTGTGACTGAAGAAATACTTCCTAACATCCCTGTGATTCATCTGAGTCTTCAACTTCCAACTGTGTCCCCTTGTTGCTGTGTGTGTGTGTGTGTGTGTGTGTGTGTGTGTATGTGTGGTGTGTGTGTGTGTGTGTGTGTGTGTGTGTGTGTGTGTGTGTGTGTGTGTGTGGGTCGAGTCATAGCTCCTGGCCTCGCCTCTTCACTGGTCGTTACTAGGTCCTCTCTCTCCCTGCTCCATAAGCTTTATAATACCTCGTCTTAAAACTATATATGGTTACTGCCTCCACTACGTCACTTGCCAGACTATTCCACTTCCTGACAACTCTATGACTAAAGAAATACTTCCTAACATTCCTTTGACTCATCTGAGTCTTCAATTTCCAACTGTGACCCCTTTGTTTTTGTGTCCCCTCCCTGGAACATCCTGCCTCTGTCCACCTTGTCATCTCCTAGCAGTATTATGTATGGTTTGATCATGTCTTCCCTGACCCTCCTGTCCTCCAGTGTCTTCAGGCCGATTTCCCTTTACCTTTCTCTGTAGGACAATCCCCTTAGCTCTGGAACTAGTCTTGTTGCAAACCTTTGTACTTTCTCTAATTTCTTGACGTGCTTGACCAGGTATGGGTTCCAAACTGGTGCTGCATACTCCAGTATGGGCCTGATGTACACGGTGTACAGAGTCTTGAACGATTCCTTACTGAGGTATCGGAACGATATTTTCAAGTATGCCAGGCGCCCATATGCTGTAGCAGTTATCTAGTTGATGTGTGGCTCAGGAGATGTGCTCGGTATTATACTCACCCCAAGATCCTTTTCCTTGTGTGTGTGTGTGTGTGTGTTTTATGCCTGTGAATATCAGGAACAGTGCCTTAGCGTTAAGCTATGGAGCTTCTTATGGGAAAGATTTGGAAACCAAATTGATAATCAAGTTGTGTCAGCGACACTGTGATCCCACACTGACTCCCACACTGACTCCCACACTGACTCCCACACTGACTCCCACACTGACTCCCACACTGACTACCACACTGACTCCCACACTGACTCCCACACTGACTCCCATACTGACTCCCACACTGACTCCCACACTGACTCCCACAGCTCCTGCAACCTTCACGGAAAATCTATCCTCACCTAATCGACTTTAAATGAATTAAAAGAAAGATGGACGGGGGAAATTGAACATGGTCCTGGTATTAGTGGATCCAGTACTTTATCACTGACCTATAATGGCTTCGAGAGAGGTGAGAATGGATTTACTACGAAGACGTCTGGAGCTGTGGCAGAGTCAGTTTGGATCACAGTTAGCATTTACATGACGAATAAAAATAGGTATATAGAGAGAGCTGATAATATCATTATAAGAGTATAAATTCATTTTGCACTACGTTCTGTGTTCAAATTAAAGGGAAATGTGGACATTAATATTCGTGTGTTCTCTCATTCATCACACAGTTCCACGGAAGCGTTTTTAAGGTTGTCCTCAGCAACCAAACACAAAAATACATCTTTGGAAGTTCGCTGAAGATATACGACACCCGACAGCGTCCTCTCATTAATTACAACCCTTTTATTTGTTCCCGTCTATTTTTTTTTATTTTTTTTTTCATTTTAGAGACATTTCACCTGCTTTCGGTCTTAGAATTGCCAGATTATGATCTATTTATACTTACTGCAAGTGAACGTTTTTATATTATTTCATCTCTCAAACACGTTTATTATTAACCCAGTCTTGTTTTATTAACTTTTAAGAGTCGTGGAGAGAAATAGAATAAAATACCGACACGATTGATAAAGACTCAAAGGTGATCCTCTGTTGACAACTTAGTGTATTCTGTCTGTTATTCAGTTGGTATAATGATTTTTCATACGTGTCCTTTTTTCTGATAAGAACATAAGAATGTAAGAAAGAAGGGGGATTACGGAAGGCCTATTGGCCCATGCTAGGCAGGTCCAAGTCACACTCACTCATAAGAAGGGAGGAGTACTGCTGCAGGCCAACTGACCCAAACTAGGCAAGTCCACCTCACACCTACCCATACCTACTCATGTACATGTTTAACCAATTTTTAAAGCCACACAGGTTTGCTTCAATAGATCTAGTTGTTAAATTAGCATAGCAACACTTGTATACTTTACTTCCACAGTCTTCATCAGTCCAATACAAGAAATGTAGGGAGGTTTGAGGTAACAGTCTCGGCTGAGTCGATGTGTTCAGTCCATCAATCTAAGTAAATACAAATGGCAATGAAGTTGCTATATACTGTGACGGGTGAGATGAGAGGAGAGGGGTCATATGGTATCATCCACTAGTCAAGTAGTCCTTGTCCAAGGTCTGACAAATGTTGAAGAACTGTATCAAGATCCCAAGAAGTTGCTGTGTCAGACAGGATGTAGATGAATTCAGAGAACACGTTTTAATGACCATATGCAACACTTGGATATCTTATGAAACGTCGCCACAGTTTATCAGTCCAATACAAGAAGAAAGTAGTAATAAGAGGAGGTTGAGGTAATCAGCCCTCGCCTGGAGTCGATGTGTTCATCCATCAATCTAAACTCCTCTTATACTATTTTGATGACTGATGGCCACTGGCAACTGTAAGTTTGCTATGTCTAATTAACAACTTGTCTCTAACTCATTATTTCAATGGATCTACTTGGAAGTTTGTTCCACTCATCCACAATACTGTTCCCAAACCAATGCTTTCCTATAACCTTTCTTAACCTATTTTTTTCTAACCTGAACCCACTGCTGTAAGTCCTGTCATATTTAAATAGTTTTAGCAGATTATTTACAATCCCTTTATTACTGTTTTTCATGTATACACCTAAATCATATTATCCCTAATTCTACGCCTTGTTCGAGAGTGCAGATTTAGTTCCTCAGTCCATTCTCCTAGGAAAGATTTCCGTTACCTGGGATCATCTTTGTCATACTTCTCTCTACGTTTTGTATTAATATTGGTAGACAATATATTAAATAAAAGGACACAAATGCAACTAATGAGACATTTTATTGTGGCAACGTTTCGCTCTCCAGGAGCTTTTTCAAGCCGTTACAAACATTATATGAACACAGAGCGTATATATATACTCTCAAAGTGAGGTGTAATACTAGTGGTGGTAGAAGTAGTAGTGATATAAGTTGTAGTAGTAGTAATACAATAAGGTAGAACAATCAACTTGCACATGAGTAAAAGGTGATAAAAACAATTACTTGGGTAGTATTAAAACAGGTTAGACAAATATTTCTGTAGGAGGTTGGAAAAGAGAAGGCATGTAACAGTGTTCCACATCTGCGAAGCGTTTGTGTGGTATTAGCAGGAGAGGCTATGTGATGGTAGGGTTTACTGTTTTCAGGAGGATTCTTGCTAAGACTTCAGTGATGGTGAAGCTGCCTTTATTTTGTTTAATTGTGTTAGAAACAGCGATAAGTGCTGATTCAAGGCACTTGCGTCTGCGGAAATCAGTTTCTTTGATTACTAATCGAGCGTCTTTGAATTTCATGAGATGATTTGTGGAATTTCGGTGTTGTACGCAGGCGTTGTTCAGGTTATCGTTCCTACATGCATTAATGTGTTCTTTGAGGCGTGTTTCGAGGTTTCTTGCCGTTTCTCCTACATAAACACTGTCGCAGCCTCCACAGGGTATAGTGTAAACCCCCGCTTTGAATGGTTCATGGTGCTTGGATTTTGTCCTGGTTAGATCCTTTATAGAAAGGCTGGAAGCGATGGCGACTCTGGTGTTAGATTTAGCAAGTACTTTAGAAATGTTGGATGCAACCTGGCTGTTGGGAAGAATTATAACTTTGTTTTGAGTGGTGTTGGTGCGTGGAGAATTAATGATCTGAAGACCTCTCTTCTTGCAATCTTTGATGAAAAAGGAAGGAAATTGTAAATCAGTGAAGGTTTGGTGAATGTATGTACATTCCTCGTCAAGAAACTCAGGACTGCAAATTCGGTAAGCTGTTATAGGTATAATTAATTTGTTAGCGATAGGGGATAGTACTGTGAGGGGAAATTGAAATAGTTGAAAATTTAGTTGAAAGTACAGTGTATTAATTTTTCACGTTCATAGTTCAATTTCTTAGTACTCCAGAAGGGTAAGTATTATTCTCAAAAATATTATTTATAAAAGAATTTCCAACTGTTGTAATAAGTAATAACCCCAAAGATAGAACCTCGTTTTTATTAAAATTAGCTGTTGTGTTTAGGAACCTTGGGTGGAAAGCAGTTGTGTTTAGAAATTGTGGGAGGACAACTGCTGTGGTTAGAATATTGGAAGGAGCAGCTGCTATGGCTAGGAACGAGGAAGAACAGCTGCTGTGTTTATTGACAATAAAGTACAGCAGCAGGTGCACAGGTGTTGTTCAACGGAAAGGAATGATGATACCGACAGTATGTAGATTAAAGAGACATATGCACAGTTCAAGACATTCGTCACAGTATGTGGCATTTTGCCAAGAAAGGGTGTTGGAAATGAATGGCTGTCCAGAGCAATTGGTATGAATTGTTGGCTGGACAAATACTCTTAGGATAACTCAGTACCATTCATTGACAACTGGAATCACTTCTACGGCAGAAATGATATGTATGCCAGGGACGGGGTTCACTTATCCAGGGTAGGTGTGGGGTTTCTTTCTACTTCAGTTGAGGGTGTTGTTACGGCTTCTAACTAAGATTAATTAGAGGTATGGGTTTTAGGAATGGAAAATAATGAATGTGGAAATGTTGATTTAGACTCTGATATCATAATTCGTAAGAATAACAGTCATCAAATAACACTAGGTAATGATAATAACTGAAATTGTGTAAAAGCAAAGATGAATAGGAAAAAGGTGCAGAAGTAAAAACATATTAATGTATTTTATACTAATAGTCGAAGCGACGGATATAAAATTAATGAATTACGTTTGGTAGCATGAGCTGAGAACTTCGATGTTATTGCAATAACTGAAACATAGTATAATTTAAAGAGTCGAATATATGTCTGTTGAGTGTGATATTCAAGGGTTTAAGTTGTTACATATAAATAGATATAACAGGAAAGAAGGTGGAGTTACATGATATGTACGAAAAAAAAAAAATTTTCCATTAAAAAAGGTATAAAAATAGATGGATTAGGAACAGAACCTGTTTGGGTAGAATTTCTAGAAAGTCAAGGAAAACTAATTTTGTGTGTAATATACTGTCCTCCTGGCTTAGAAAATGATAGAAGACTTCTAAGGGATGAAATTGTTAGGGCTTCTAGACACAATACGAAGTAATAATGAAGGATTTTAACTTTAATCAAATTGAGTGGACTTCTTTGACTGGTAATCTGGAGTCCAGTGACTTTATGGAAGTAGTTCAGGACTGTTTCCTGAAGCAGTGTGTAACAGAGCCTACCAGAGGTGATAATTTGCTCGATCCCGTCTTATCAAATAAAGAAACCCTCGTAAATAATTTGGAGCCCACTGAAGAGTGATCACGTGATCACGAATCTATTACCTTTAATATTACCTAGGAGTACAAAAATAAAGACAATACGGTAAAAGTCCCCGATTTTCGTTCTACCGATTATAATGAACCTATGGGACACTTGTCTAAACTCGATTGGGGTAATCTAACTAATGGTTTTACTGACGATGATCATACGATAACGAAGGGATCTGCATTTATGATTTTTTCGTTAATGTATCATACGAATGATTATGAGTTTTTGTATATATATATATATATATATATATATATATAATTATTATATATAATATATTATATATAACATAAATATAATTTATAATAATATATATATATATATATATATATATTTCCCAGATAGATATTAGGTCAAATAATAATGATCCAAGATGGAATAATAATAGACTTAAGCACCTGTTAGGAGAGAAAAGAAGAATTTGTAGGAGCATCAAAATATGAGAGGTTGACCTTATCGACCAACATGTTCATTTTAAAAGAGAAGTAAAAAAGGGATAAGAAAGGCTAAACGCGACCATGAAATTAAAGTTGTTAATGAATCAAAGACTAATCCAAAAGGGTTTTTTCAAGTGTATAGGACAAAAGTCAAAGAAAACGTGAGATCTCTCAGAATTGGTGATGGGCATCTGACTGATAATGAACAGGAAATGTGTTTTCTATTTAACGGTTACTTCTTGTCTGTCTTTACACATTAATACTTAAATGGTATCCCAGAATTTGACGATTATTCAGTTCCTGAGAAAAACAAATTAAGTAACATTACAGCCACGAGGAAAATGGGTATTAATCAGGTGACATGTATCTTACTCCCAGTGGTGATATGTACCTTGCTTATGTGAAGAGGTGCCTAATGTGCTCTCTGTGAATCTGTGAAAAACATTAATGTATTTTACACTAATAGTCGAAGCGACAGAAATAAAATTAATGAATTATGTTTGGTAGCATGTGCTGGGAACGTAGATGTTATTGCAATAACTAAAACATGGTATGATTTAAAGAGTCGAGATATGATTGCTGAGTGTCATATTCAAGGGTTTAAGTTGTTCCATATAGATATATATAACAGGAAAGGAGGTGGAGTTGCATGATATGTACGAGAAAATATAAATTGTTGCATTAAAACAGATATAAAAATAGATGGATTAGGAGGTATAATTAAAGAGTCTGGACACTGTTCCAGACTATAGAGCAAAACTCTTCTCCAGGCAGAGGGACTGACCACCTCAAAACTACTTCTTCACATCTCTACTGCTTCTGCTAACTCTTCTGTACTCGACTGAAGAAGCCTACTGTGTAGCGAAACGTTTCGGAATATAGATAACTAACTGTTGCATATGTGTCTTACTTATGTTCATTCCTAGGACTGAAGAAACCACTTGTGGCGAAACGTTTCCTCAATAAAAGTTTTGAACTATACATGTGTGTCTTTGCCTATACACAGCTCCTGCTGTGATGAAATTCTGGAATGACAGCAACCCCAACTTTACACTAAGGAAGATGCTTCAACCCTTATAAGTTATCATGCAGACTCCATTAGTTCTTACTTTCGTTTATCATGTTAGAAAATTAGCAAATTGAAGCCTACATAGCCTAAAATTGTAGAGAAGCCTAAAACTGTAGAGAATCATCCTTTGTTCCTTTGCAGTTAAAGTTTCTAGGTTATCGCAACAGGCATGCAACTAATTATTCTAGGATATACCATTGTTGAAAGCTTAATGCTGACAACAAGAGAATTTTTCCAAAAAACAAAAAATGGCA
This sequence comes from Cherax destructor, assembly GCA_009830355.1. Classification (NCBI taxonomy): domain Eukaryota; kingdom Metazoa; phylum Arthropoda; class Malacostraca; order Decapoda; family Parastacidae; genus Cherax; species Cherax destructor. The sequence continues at coordinate 14,019 of WNWK01004767.1, forward strand.
AAATGTAACCTACTCATCAAAATTACAATCCGAACCTTTCTCTAGTTTTAGTACTCCAGTGCTGAAAGTTTGAAGCCAGTCGGATAAGGCGTCCTCAGGAGATTACTGATATTTCAAAGAGAAAAAAGAAACTATCCCTGCTCATTATTCTAGGTATCCCTTTTCAGGGAATAACTAATCACCTACAATCTTTTTGAATTTTCTTTCTTTTACTTTTCATCACTTTCTATTTGATGGCATTTACCATCAATAAATTCCATCGTCATTTTTTGTCTCACTTCTTCAACGTAAATAAATCTTCCTAGACTGTATGATTTTTTAATCATCTAGAAACATATATACTGTCACTGTATATTCCTTATGTTGCAACATCGTGGGCACCAGCACTTTGACTTGTGGGAACACACGTGTGAAAACTCACCTGAATGACTTTTTCCATTATCACTGATACTTAAACTGCCTAAATTGTTTAATTTCCTTATATGCCTCAAACAGCAGAAGAATAGAAAAAATAATGAATAGACTGCAGATACATAGCCGTCAGAGCAGTAGATAGGTGAAATAAACTGAAGTGGCTTGGTATCAAACAGCATGAGAGCAGTATAGAGAGATAGAGCAGGTTAGAGCGACATAGAGCAGTAGAGAGAGAGAGAGGGGGAGAGCACAGACAGGTATGACATAATGCCAGAGTCAGAGCAGAAGATGGATCAGAGTAAAATGACAGTCTCTTTGAAGATCAGAGCCGTAGAAAGAAAAAAGTCAGAGCAGTAGACAGAAAAAACACTAGAATGAGAAAGAGAAAGTTAAAACATTTCACAGGTTTAAACTAACATACTGAGAGACCAGGTTAGTCACCTTAACTTTAACAAGTTAGCCGAAAAGATGTAATTCAAAATAAAACAAATGCAGCTAGGTAATTACAACATAAAAGCAACTAGATTTCAAAGAAGAAAAGAAAATATAAGTGATCCAGTGAATTTTAATCAATTTAAAAGTACTTCTGTTCTTATGAGTGTATACATATATCCGAGTAACACCGTTCCTTGTGTACCACTCTCGTAATGATATGTAAACTCGCGTCTCTTTGTGCGCTGTTTGTGGGAAAAACTTATATCCAGTCTTCTTGTAACTTAGCTTCTTTGTAATGTGCTGTGTCCTCTTCTTATCACAACGTCTTACTTTTGGATTGTTACACCTCCTCCTTATCTTCCCTGTCGTCTTCCCTACCTCCCTCTTCTTTTCCCTTCCCATCTCATAGCCCTCTCTCATATTCTCCTACCTACTTTTCTCTCTTCTATGCTTGTTCCAGTTCCTTTATGAACATGGTTTGCGTATTTAATTATAGGGTAAACGGGATTAGTATTGTGTGATAAACTGTGACAACAAATGTGAGGGCTGAAGTGCATGCTGATGGTCGAGACTCCAGACACATATATATATATATATATATATATATATATATATATATATATATATATATATATATATATATATGCAAAAGATCACAGTAAACAGGTGATATCAAAATATGCAAAACAACCACTATGAAAAAATAGAAGAATTCCAAGCGCTTTCGTGACTACTCACATTATCAAGGAACTATAAAAGGAAACGTGAGAAGAAGGCTTATAAAGAGGCAAAATACACCTCACAGTCACATCACACTAACAAAGAAAAACACCTCACAGTAGCGTAACATCTCACGTCTCTGTGAAGAGGAAAATAAGAAGGGACCTGAAACTCTTCCCAAGAAATAAGATTAGTCCAATTTATCATTAAATTCTTCCCAAATTTTATTAATTATAAATGAATCCAATTTATATAAACCAAAAGAAATATTCATATTATATAGAGTTAAAGTGTCGGTTTTCTCTTCTATGTTTTTGAGAGCTTTACGCATTTGTAGTCCAGAGTTCATAGATGAAGAAATCTCTAAAATTTATGAAATAGCTAATGATTTAAAATACCCAAGAAACATAATTGATAAATCTTTTAAAATAGCTAGAAATACTTTTTACAATCCAAAAGGGACAACCAACCTTATTCAACCAAAAATATGTTGGTTCTCCCTTACCATGAAAACTTGGTTGATATGCCTTCTTTTCTTAAGAATTTTAATATCAAAGTTGTATTTAAAAATCTTGATACAGTAAAAGACTTTTGATAAAAATTCCCCCAAAATGCTGACGGATGTGTCTATAAGATTCCCTGTAAAATATGCGATAAATTTTATTATGGTCAAACTGGTAAAAGTCTTGAACTAAGATTAAAACAACATAAATATAGCATTAGAACTGGACAAGATTCTAATGCTCTATTTATTCATGTGAGAGACTTTAACCATCCAATTGATTTTCAAAATGCTGAGAAGGTTGTATCAAGCAAGTCCATGGTTGAGAGGAATATAATAGAATCATGTTTTATTAAAAGCAGTTTTGAAAATAATATGAATATTTCTTTTGGTTTATATAAATTGGATTCATTTATAATTAATAAAATTTGGGAAGAATTTAATGATAAATTGGACTAATCTTATTTCTTGGGAAGAGTTTCAGGTCCCTTCTTATTTTCCTCTTCACAGAGACGTGAGATGTTACGCTACTGTGAGGTGTTTTTCTTTGTTAGTGTGATGTGACTGTGAGGTGTATTTTGCCTCTTTATAAGCCTTCTTCTCACGTTTCCTTTATAGTTCCTTGATAATGTGAGTAGTCACGAAAGCGCTTGGAATTCTTCTATTTTTCATAGTGGTTGTTTTGCATATATATATATATATATATATATATATATATATATATATATATATATATATATATATATATACTTACGAATTTAATCCGTTCCATGACCAAGCTCGTAACTCAATTTGCTCATATATCAAATCAATTTTCCTCATTTAAATTAATTGAAATGCCATTAATCCGGTTTATTTATCTATCACAATTCATCTAATATGACATAATAAACAATATAAATAACATAGAAACATGATATATACTCTAGAATTAATAAAATATGTCATTATGTGATGGGTGGTGGTGGCGCCATTGCCGCTCCCTCACTGATCATATCTTCCCATGCTCTTATTAAATGAATATATATAATATATATATATATATATATATATATATATATATATATATATATATATATATATATATATATATATATATATATATATATATTCAGAGAAACCGGCAGGCCGGACTTGAGTCCTGGAGATGGGAAGTACAGTATCTGCACTCTGAAGGAGGGGTGTTAATGTTGCAGTTTTATAACTGTAGTGTAAAGCACCCTCTGGCAAGACAGTGATGGAGTGAATGATGATGAAAGTTTTTCTTTTTCGGGCCATCCTGCCTTGGTGGGAATCGGCCGATGTGTATAATAAAATATATATATATATATATATATATATATATATATATATATATATATATATATATATATATATATATATATATACATATATATATGAGTTGTTATCTATGTTGTTTTACTCCCTATTGTATTCTTGTCAATGTATTTTGTCTTGAAATAAACTTTATACACAATTAAAAGATGGGGTGGTAGGGGAAGTGGAATATTCAAATGGCTTCAGAAAGAAATCTAAATATTCTTCCTTGAAGCCTTTTATCCACTTCTCCGAGGCTATGGGTCCCACAATGTACACCAGAGGTGGACCCCATTCTATATATATATATATATATATATATATATATATATATATATATATATATATATATATATATATATATATAGATAGATGATATATATATGTCGTGCCGAATAGGTAAAACTTGTGATTTTGGCTTGAATAGCAACGGTCTTCTTGCCGAATAAGGCAATTATGCAGTAATCTCGCAAAAATCATTCTGAACCTAACGATAAAATATATTTTACTGTGTTTGTTTATTATTAAATTAGTGTAAACTTATCTTAAATATTTAGTTGAATTAGACTAAATTAAATTGCGGCTGTTATTTGAATCCATCTTGATACACTTGTCCCATTAATTATATGTTCTAGTAATTCTTTAGAGACATTGTTTTGATCACCAGGTAGCAGCTTCAGGCCTATCATGACACTGATATCACGTATTGTATCAGTAACACTAGGTGTAATTAATTATTTCTTCATATTTAGTATTTTGGTAGTTATTGGACAAGCCAGAATAAATCTCAGGACGTCATTTTGTGTTTTTTTTTTAGTCTCTATGGTTCCACTGTGTTGCAGGACTAAACTGGTGTATGGTTATCTAACAACGATCTTATGAATGCTAAGTACATCTATTTTGTGGTTAACATTTGCACCATATTTGGGATTACTCCATACAACAGTTCTGAGAGCTTTAAGTCAATCCTTACACTGGTGGTCAATTATGTTCACAGTTATTATTTTACAAGAACAGTAATATCTAGACATTTACAGTTAGGCCTACAACTGACCTTTAGTTTTGACGGTTCACTTTTTTTACGGTTACCAGTGTATCTGCTAAACACTTTGATCTTTTCTGCAGAAATTATAAGTCAGAGATTATCACAGGCTGTCTATATATGATTTAGTGTTGTTTGTATTTCACGAAGTGTTTTGGTAGGGGCAGGAATATCGTCAGCATAGCTAATTGTGGTATTACTGGGAATATTTAGTTTAGATTTAAGTAGGGCATTAATTTATACATTAAATAATGTACTGCTTTATACACCATTTTGGGGGGTGCCAGGTTACATTTATTTAGTTTCACTTTTGTATCCCTGAAACAATGCAGTTAAGTTTCTGTTAGTGTGATATCAAGTATTCACTTTGAAAGTAGACCACCAATGTCCATTTTTGCCAGTTCATACAAAATGACATCTCTATTTGCAACATCGAAAATATTTTTAATATTAAGAAGTCATGTATTTGTGTCTGGCGTCCACATATATAGTTCAAAATGTTGCAGCACAATTTGGTACGTTTCTGCTATGTGTGAATCCATATATATTATTGGATTTAATTCCGTACAGTAATCTGTTAAGTATCGTCCTTTCAAATGTTTTATAGAGACAGCTAGTCAGCGAGATGGAGCAAAATATACTATGGTGATTAGCTTTGGGAACTGGAACAATAATGCTTTTGATCCACGAGGAAGGAAACTGTACATATTGTACAGTTTTAACAGTGGGTTACCGGGTACACGCCTCAGTAATCCAATAATGTCATAGGTGACACTGTCCTTCCCAGGGCTGTCTTTGCCCCTGGTGAAGGCAGCATCTAGTTCATATTAGCTATATAGGATATCACACTCATCATGCTCTTTTTTTTAAACAAAAAATGAATAAAACTACTACATATAACATTGGACTTTCTAGGTTCTTCCTGATATGTAGTGGTAAAATGTTATATCTCGAAACTTGTGCTCAATTTGTGACTCAAATTTGTTTTGTGTATTGAATCTGAGTGAACAACTTCAATGATTTTAATAATACCTTTCCATGCTTTACTTAGGGGGATGTGTTGATTGAGTCCACTAACATATTTTTCCCAGTCATTCTGCCTTAGCTCAGTTATTCTTTCCCTTACAGCACAAAGAGAGGCTTAAAATAATTTGAGCATCTGGGGTGTCCCGAGGACCTGATAACATTTCCCAATTTTTCTAGCTATTGACCTAAGTTCTTCCATTTTGAGGTCATAATATTTATGCTATCCAATTTAGTTACTTTTTCTGCCTTTCTCTTTAGCTGACCCTAAATTTAAATTAAATGTATTGTAGCTATAAGATTATCATTAAAGTCCTTGTCAGTCACAGGCTCACAATCCCTGCATCAGTTGGAGATGTGTCTCTTCCTTATTCCTTTTTCTCTCTACATTATGCCCACCTTCTTACCGTAATATTGGTGAACAATCTGGTAAGCCAGCATGGTCTGCACTCACAGTAGTAATCATAATCCAAATTTTAAAGACATCATGACAGTAAAAGGAACATATTATGAGCCATGACCTTGTTCAGCCAGATTACGAGTATTTAGTGAAGGAATGAACGCATTTGTAAAAGTTGAGTTAGTTCAGGAGGGGGTGAGTGTAGCAACTTTAGTGACAATAAACCTTTTATTTATATTATTATTGTTAAAATTATTATTTACCATGTTATCCGCCTACATTTTGTACGATGTACCAGTATAAATATATATAAAAAAAAATTAATGACATCTACCAGTCTTATAGAGCACACCTTGAGTGGCACCATACTGTTAATTGAACCTCATTTTGTGTACCGTGATTCAGAATGTAAGGTATGTTAGACGTTGATAAATCTGTGTTTGATAAGTTTCAAGCAGCAGGGACGGTGTATAGCTCAATTCAATGTATGTAAACAAGTGAATGTGTATTTCTCTCGCTTCAGAGATTTCAGGCAGCATGGTCGCGTGTGTCTTAGAGTGCATTCATGCGTAATGAGTGACTCCAGGGAGTCAACTCTTCGGAGGAGATCATGAATATGTATGCGATGGGATTCTCTCAAGGCTAAGTCCCCTCTACCTTCATTGTAAGTTTTCCTCGTTAGCTCGTTCGATTAGTATTTCATCCTCTATTTTGCATTATACCAATCCAAGAGTTCTGTGTGAGGAAAATAACGCGGTATACGTAATGTACACCATAAATAGTAATATACTGTTCATTCAAACTCGTTCTCTATATTGAAAGACTCAGCGACGTACATTGTATCACAAGCTTCTGCCTGCCCATATCTATTTAAAGGAGTGTGCCACATACCGTGGTCAGTACACGCATTTACATGAGTATGCATCGGAACAAGTGTACCTGGCATCTATGACACTGACACGAGCCGGAGACAGAGGCAATCCCACTCGTCAGCCAGCAAAACACCTTTGTTGACAGCGCCACTCTGCTCTCTGCTGATATACCACCAGAATGTTCAGTGGGCTATAAAGTTTTATATATTTTCAAAGTGAGCCATAAGCCTCTCTTTCTTTCCCTCTCTCTCAAAATACACATAATTTATATAGATACCAAGGTGTTAGTCGACTGTTGTGGTTCGCATCCTACTAGAAGGGTTAATTTGTCAACTAGGAAACATTAGTGTCTCGTGACAGGGGTCATTTTCAGATGATGACCTGTCATACTAAAAACAATGTTCAATGATGATCTGAAAGCCAACCAGTGCTTGCATTGCATGAGTTATTATTTTTTCTTTATTCATTTCATACATTTTCTATATTCAAATTATAATTTTTTTCGATGGCCTTTTTCCAGTGGCGATTCTTTTTCTTCTTCCTGAGTTTCCTATCTTTATTCCAGTATACATATTTCATGTTCCCTCTCTTTACTACTTCTAATATCCGCTTACTTTCACAATAATGTCATTCTTATGAACTTTGCTTCAATGTTGTTAAAGGGCAGGGTAATTTAGTCATCTTTTCCTTAAAAAAGTAATCACTCATCTGTCTTCTTTCCTTTTCTCTTTTGAAGTGAATTGAGTTTCTGGTTACCAGCTTCGTTTCATTGGTGCAAGAGGTGCAATAATTGAGTTATTTCGATTTAGTCTCTTTTCTTTTTTACAGTGTACTATGATTACCCAGTAATAATATTAATTATTACTGGGTAAGTAGGTTGGTAACAGCAGCCACCCGGGAAGGCACAACCGTCCTGCCAAATGGGTGTAAAACAGAAACCTGTAACTGCTTTTACTGATGGTAGGATTGTTGGTATCATTTTTTCTGTCTCATAAACACAGTGGATAACGGGTATATCATGCTACTTCTACTTACACTTAGGTCACACTACACAGCCATGCACATGCATTATACATATGCACATCTAGGTTTTTCTTCTACCTTCTTAATAGTTCTTGTACTTCTTTATTTTCTCTATTCTCCACGGGGAAGTGGAAAATAATCTTTCCTCCCTAAGCCATGAGTGTCGTATGAGGCGACTAAAATGCCGGGAGCAATGGGCTAGTATCCCCTTCTCCTATTCAAAATATACTACTAAAGTGAAGAAAAACTTGGATGCTTGAATGTGGGATGCTTGAATGTGGTGGATGTAGTGCAGATGATAAGAAAGAGATGATTGTAGATGCTATGAATGAAAAGAAGTTGGATGTTCTAGCTCTAAGCGAAACAAAGCTGAAGGGGGTAGTGAGTTTCAGTAGGGAGAAATAAATTGGATTAGGTCCGGAGAATCTGAGAGAGTTAGAGCTAAGGAAGAGGTAGTAATAATGTTGAAGGATCAGTTATGGAAGGAGACGAGGGAATATAAATGTATAAATTCAAGGATTATGTGAAGTAAAATAAGGGTTAGATGTGAAAATGGGTTATAGTAAGTGTTTATGCACCTTGGAGAAGAGAGAAATGTAGAGGAGAGAGAGAGATTTTGATAAATGTTGAGTGAGTGCGTGGGGAGTTTTGAACCAAGTGAGAGAGTACTTGTAGTTGGGGATCTCAATGCTAAAGTGGGTAAAAATGTTGTGGAGGGAGTAGTATTTAAATTTGGGGGTGTCAGGGGTAAATGAAAATGGGGAGCCTTTAATTGAGCTATGTGTAGAAAGAGGTTTGGTAATAGGTAATACATATTTTATGAAAAATTGGATAAATAAGTATACAAGGTATGATATATCACGTAATGAAAGTAGTCTGTTACATTATGTATTGGTGGATAAAAGGTTGATGGGTAGGCTTCAGGATGTACATGTTTATAGAGGGACAACGGATATTTCGGATCATTATTTAGTTGTAGCTACAGTTAGAGTAAGAGTTAGATGGGACAAAAGGAAAATGGCAACAGCAAGTAAGAGAGAGGTGAAAGTGTATAAATTAAGGGAGGAGGAAGTTAGGGTGAGATATAAGAAACTATTGGCAGAAAGGTGGGTAAATGCAAGTATGAGTAGTGGGGGGGTTGAAGAAGGTTGGGATAGTTTTGAAATGTGGGGCAGTTTATGGCTGTAGGAGGGTGGGTGCAGGAGGAAAGAGGAGTGATTGGTGGAATGATGAAGTAAAGGGTGTGATAAAAGAAAAAATAGCCTATGAGAGGTTTTTACAAAACAGAAGTGTTATAAGAAGAGCAGAGTATATGGAGAGTAAAAGAAAGGAGAAGAGAATGGTGAGAGAGTACAAAAGGAGAGCAGATGAAAGAGTGGGAGAGGCACTGTCAAGAAATATTGCTGAAAATAAGAAAGAATTTTGGAGTGAGATAAACAAGTTAAGAAAGCCTAGGGAACGAATGGATTTGTCAGATAAAAACATACTAGGGGAATTAGTAGATGGGGAGCTGGAAGTATTGGGTAGATGGCGGGAATATTTTGAGGAACTTTTAAATGTCGATGAAGAAAGGGAGGCGGTAATTTCATGCACTTGTCAGGGAGGTATAACATCTTTTAGGAGTGAAGAATAGCAGGATGTGGGTGTGGGGGAGGTGCGTGAGGCATTACGTAGGAGGAAAGGGGGTAAAGCAGCTGGAACTGACGGGATCATGACAGAAATGTTAAAAGCAGGGGGGGATATAGTGTTGGAGTGATTGGTATTTTTGTTTAATAAATGTATGAAAGAGGGAAGGTACCTATGGATAGGAAGAGAGCATGTGTAGTTCCTTTATATAAAGGGAAGGGGGATAAAAGAGATTGTAAAAATTATAGGAGAATAAGTTTACTGAGTATACCAGGTAAAGTGTACGGTAGAGTAATTATTGAAAGAATTAGAGGTAAGACAGAGAGTAGGATTGCAGATGAGCAAGGAGGCTTTAGAGTGGATAGGGGATATGTAGATCAAGTGTTTACATTGAAGCATATATGTGAACAGTATTTAGATAAAGGTAGGGAAGTTTTCATTGCATTTATGGATTTAGAAAAGGCATATGATAGAGTGGATAGAGAGCAATGTGGCAGATGTTGCAAGTGTATGGAATAGGTAGTAAGTTACTAAATGCTGAAAAGAGTTTTTATGAGGCTAGTGAGGCTCAGGTTAGGGTGTGTAGGAGAGAAGGAGATTACTTCCCGGTAAAAGTAGGTCTTAGACAGGGATGTGTAATGTCACCATGATTGTTTAATATATTTATAGATGGGGTTGTAAAAGAAGTAAATGCTAGGGTGTTGGGGAGAGGGGGTGGGATTAAATTATGGTGAATCAAGTACAAAATGGGAGATGACACAGTTTCTTTTTGCTGATGATACTGTGCTTATGGGAGATTCTAAAGAAAAGTTGCAAAGATTAGTGGACGAGTTTGGGAGGGTGTGTAAAGGTAGAAAGTTGAAAGTGAACATAGATAAGAGTAAGATGATGAGGGAATCAAAGGATTTAGATAAAGATAAATTGGATATCACATTGGAGATTATGGAAGAAGTGAATGTTTTCAGATATTTGGGAGTTGACTTGTCCTGTCTAAGGGCAATGTGTGGTGTAAAGAGGGAGTATGGATGAAGTGAATGTTTTCACCTAGTTGTGGATGCAGGGGTCGAGTCATAGCTCCTGTGTGTGTGTGTGTAAAGATTTAAGAAACGATGTGATTCGACAACGAGAAAAATAATGAAACCTTAATGAAATCGTTGCAACACTAGTGTAGTAACGAAGTGCTTTTACACAATTATAACACATTACAACAATTAACTTCTGATATTGCAAATGCTAATGCAATGCAAGCATATGTTTAGCGACTATTAAATACAAAAATTACATTATATCAATTAGAATAAAATAATAATAATAATAATAATAATAATAATAATAATAATAATAATAATAATAATCATAGTAAAGTAACATTATTTTATTACTATAATTATTATTAATGTTGTTGTTTTTTGTTTTTGTTGGGAACCTTTTCTTACAGCTGTTGCCTGAAATGTTCTTCATAACCAACACGTGCTAATAATGTCACCTGTGTCTGTATCACTTTTAACATGTACCCTGCAGAAGTAAACATTCTTATTTTTCTTCCTTTTTTTTTCTTCTTCCTCTTCTTTTACTTTCTTCTTCTTCTTCTTCTTCTTCTTCTTCTTCTTCTTCTTTTCTTCTTCTTCTTCTTCTTCTTCTTCTTCTTCTTCTTCTTCTTCTTCTCTTCTTCTTCTTCTTCTTCTTCTTCTTCTTCTTCTTCTTCTTCTTCTTCTTCTTCTTATTATTATTATTATTTTTATTATTATTATTTTATTATTGTTATTATTTTATTATTATTATTATTAGTTTATTATTATTATTATTAGTTTATTATTATTATTATTATTAGTTTATTATTATTATTATTAGTTTATTATTATTATTATTATTATTATAATTATTATTATTATTATTTTTATTTTTATTATTATTATTATTTTTATTATTATTATTATTATTTTTATTATTATTATTATTATTATTATTATTATTATTATTATTATTATTCCTTACCCCCATGCTGGTGCTCTTAACTCACCACTATTGTGGAGAAGCTTCACAAAGCTTTTTCATTGTTGTGAAAGGATTCCGCTCCGTGACACCCTCCTAATGCACCTTATTAGTGGCCGCCAGTGAATTCTGAAGAATTCCATCATTTCTCAGTTATTATCCTCATATATAGACTGCCCTGAAGAAGTGAATATAATTGAATACATATAGTGGTGCAAAAAAAATTAAATAAATGCCCTCATATAAACTACTAGGATTTATTTTGTCGACATATAAAAGTGAATTGAAATTTACTCGATAACGAGAACGGGACTCAGAAGACAAATAGGTCATAATCAATATGTTCGAGACATCTGAGCAGTAGAAGGTGAGCATATGTACCACTGTTATAAGCCCACCTTTATGAACTTTGGTAAAACAAATATTTAATTGAGCTTTGGCCCTTGACTAACAACAAAAGTGAAGAAATAGCTTACTATTAAGCAAATTTGCAGCTATTTAGACTGAGCTTACGTGCAAGTATATATATATATATATATATATATATATATATATATATATATATATATATATATATATATATATATTATAATGATGGAAGTTCTCCATATTTCTCGACTTTGGGGCTCCTGAATTGGTGCAGCTGCCCTCCTTCCTCCCTGGTGTATTGCAGATATGTATCAGCCAAGGTAGATGCACATGTGTAATCCCACCACTGCTGCCGTCTGTCCAGGCTTGAAGGGTGATACCATCTGGACGCTTTTGGCTGCCATCAGTTCTGCATAGTTGGGGTGGCTCCTACTGCTGGGCATCCGGCTGTTGTGAGGCTCCTCTTGATAATGTTATTAACCTCTTCATGTCTTGCAATCTTTCCTTCGGATTTACGACACACAAGACTATGGTATCCGAATCGGTCTGCTGCTTCACTGCCACAAATACACCTGTGTTCGGCGAGAATAGGGCGGCAAGTCGAAGGGCAACACAAATGCGGATGGTCTGTGGGTCGAGGCGTGTGCCAAGGCTGGTGTTGGGTACAGCCAACAGAAAGTCCCCTGCATGAGGAGCTCTCACTGCAAGGAGGCGGGCTCTATCCTTCCCTGACACACTCTGAAGCATTGCTGAGGCTATATTCTCTACTATTGGGCCATCCCAGTGCGACTGTTTGTAGTTGTTAGGAGGAGCAGGCCTGGTTTCAGAGCCCGTTAGATTATCCCAGATCCAGGTTCCGTCGACGAACTTTTGGTCATGGATTCCAATCTTGTCCCTAAGATGTTCAGGAAGAATCGCTGCTACAAGCCCTCTGGATGCAATGCATGAAGACAGGAAAGCAGGTAGAGCAATCTGAGATGACTTGCGGACACCAATACCTCCTAGTCTGACTGGGAGTGTAGCTTGATCCCACTGCCCATCTTCTAGAGTAAGGTTAAGTACTTTAGTAAAGATCTCCCTCAGGATACTGTCATATTCGTGCAGTATAGGGTTATCATATGAAGGTGCACATCTTAGGAAATATGTCAACCTGGGCAGACTCAAGCATTTTGTGAGAAGGTACAAGGCATCATGGGTGTCAAGATTGCCTATTTGTTGTTCCATTCTCCTCAATTCTTCCAGTTTCTTCCTGAGAATTGTGTCAATGGCATCGCTTCCCAGAGGTGCTCCAAGCAAGACACTATTTGTAGGGGCAATGACTCTTGCTCCTGGTAGTTTTGATATCACTGCATCTATCACTTGTTGATTGACTGAGATAATTTCACATTTGGATGAATTCAGGATGAGACCCATTTCCTGTCCCCGTGTCATCACCTGTGTAAGATCATCTAGAAGGGACGCCTTTGTACTGCTAGTGTGCCATCATCCAGGAACCAGATGTTTAGCTCACTGGTAGTCTGACTGTGATTTCCTAACTGCATACAGAAGAGAATGGTGCGAGAGGGTTCCTTTGCTGGACACCCTCTGATGATGTGATTTCATGCTCTCAAAACAGGAGTATTGATTCCTTGCTATATCCAGCTGAAACAAAAGGGAAGAGACCTGGGAAATGTCTTTGTACAGCTGCTAATACCACGTCTCTTTTCAGGTGATTAAATGCATTCTTGAAATCTAGTTTAACCACTGCATTGTCCTCAGGCAGGTTGTCGATATACGCCCTTGTTGCATGAACCGCTGCTTCACTTCCTTGAGAGACCCCAAAGTCAAGCTGGTGTGGTTGAAGCATGATGGCTGCCTCTACGCGAATAGTTATGACAGCAGCTTTAGAAACGAGGGGGCGAAACGTGTTGCCCACTGCGATTGGCATAATTCCTCCATCCTTCTTCTTAAGGGCACAAAGTGATGCACCAAAAAAGAAAGGTTTAATTTCGTCAGGAATCAGACCAGCAAAGGAATTGTTGACGAACCTTGTGATCTCTGAAAGCAGTGTCTCTGCAATAAATATATATAATATATATATATATATATATATATATATATATATATATATATATATATATATATATATGTATATGATTAGGTAAAATTATATTTGCTTAAATAGCAACGCTCATTGCCATATAAGAAAGTGAAAATTTGCGTATGCAATAATTTGCAAAATATTCGAACAAAACGAAAAATATATTTCATTGTTTTATTTATTATTCAATTAATGTTAACGTATCTAAAATATATTAGTTGTTAGGCTAAATTAAATTGCGCTTGTTGTAATAAGGTTAGGTAGGTTTTAAAGTTTCTGGTACAAAAATTATAAGATTTACATTAACATTAATGAAAAAAATATATTTTAAACGTATAAGAGAAAATTTAAATGGACTTAATTTACATGAGTTCTTGCTAATTGAAGTTTACTTAATCGGACGACATATATATATACAGTGCCTCAGTTAACAATACCCGAAATGAATTATGTAATATAATTTGTAAAGTTCTGTGGAAGGTAATTTGGTCTAGAAAGACTAACTTTAGTGAATTTCTTAGGAATGAAATTGTTCCTAATGGCACTTGAGCAACTTCAGAGTGAATTTTACGAAATCAAGGTCCATATATATATATATATATATATATATATATATATATATATATATATATATATATATATATATAGTGTGTGTGTGTGTGTGTGTGTGTGTGAAGGTCATTAGAGTGTAAATAGGATTTGCGTATTCATCCCGGATGATTCCTTCCAGACAAATTCCTCACTCATGAAACATAACAAGCGTTGAGACGCCACACCTTACCCTACATTTGACAAGCGCTTCATCCTTCCTAATGTTTTTACTTCTCTGCTTTGACTGAATCCCACCTTGCAGACCGAGGGCACCAATGTGACTCCAGAGACTGATCAAGAGGCTAGTCAAGAGGCTATCGAAAACGAAGGACAATTATGGTAAAGGGCAGGGAGTGCACAACACCCAGATGACTTGTCATTCAGATCATTCACCGCACAATTGCTCGCAATCAGCAAGTTGTATTCACTTCCTGGAATACTCCATCTTGTACCTGAAATAAACATGAAATAGTTGTGTTACATGATGGTCTATGTACTATTTCCATCTCACCCGGAAGAAAGAAATTTCGGTATAACTGTCTTAAATTTATTCGAGTGATAAGATATTTCATATTTTAATATCAGTCTGATAGTAATTTACAGCTAAAAAATAAACTTATGCTATAATCCTCTGCGTAATATAACCCGCCTGCGCATCCTAAGCACAGCTGAACTCCGCGGGAACTTAGCATTAATAGTAGAGGGTAAAATTCCTGCAGGACGCCCCTAGGCGAGGTTTGTAATGCACTCTGGAACGCGGCCCGAAGGAGGTGCTCAAAGGGTTACCCATCAGGCCAGGGAAAGAGAACGAAGAGATGTTTATAGAATGGGATACAAGAGTTTGGAATCTGTTGGCGGAGAATCTGATGGAAGATGTGTAAGAATTTAGTGGAGGAGGGAGGAGGAGGTGGAGGAGGGAGGGATAATTTCATGGAGAATTTTGGAAAATTTGGAAGAGAATGAGGGAGAGTTGGTGAAGGATGGATTTAGGGGAAGATGAACTCTAGCTATCAACAATGAAAGCAAGGTACAGTGTCTAGACAGCAGTACACAGCACAGCATGGACACAGCACTACATGCCAGCAACACACATGGTGTGAATCACTTTCCTTGCCCAAGCAATTAACCTTTTCCCAAAGAGAAGGACTCATTGGAAACAACTCTTCCTTAATCTCTGAATTGTTTAGTTAAACCATTGGAGGTGGTTTATTCGTCAGGAAATAGGATGGTGTCTCCTGGCACGGGTTTTCAATAGATGATGACTGATTTACTGCTTAAGCATCTGCTGGCTTACTCCATCTGGGTTTTACATATCATTTAAAATTAGAAAGAAACACTATTTAGTATCGTATACTATGATACACGATACACGAAAGGGTAACCCAAAGACAATTTCAAAATTATTTTTATTTGAATAGCTGGTAATTATTGTCTTATATTCCTTTCTGAAATATAGTGCTTTATTATATTATTACATAGGTTAGAATACTCTTTGCTCTAATAGCGTGTTCTGCCTAATATAAGGCAGGGAATAGCAGTCTCAGGAGTCAAGGATATTTACTCCGAAAGTGTGTATCTGCTTAGTGTATATATGATGAGAGTATATTTAAATCCCTGTTATAATTATTATTCTTGACTGGTGGTGTACAAGTAGTCGATAATAGACTTTAAATCCAATTAACCACCAAAGCAGCTCAGGGGTCAGTTGTAGGTGAAACGTCAATCAACATTCATTTGGTTGCCAGACGAATATTATGTGAACTAGCCAATACATCGGAGCAAGGGCATTTGTGTCCTACACTGCCTCGAGGTGAGCAAGTGGGATTTGAGTCGCAATTGCTGATCGTCGGTTTGTTATCGATTAATCAGTCAGTTGTAGACAATAAGGAAGAACAGACAGCAAGACACCATATGAAGCGGCTATTACATTAGTTCCAGGCCACATAAACCACACCTTGGTGGTGCATGTGACCTGTCTACTGTTGGCTAAACAAAGCCAAATGCTAAACTCACTGGATCGAATCCCTACGACTTTCTTAATGACTAGACTAGAGAGGAGAAAAACGCTTGAGCCATCATGCTGGGCATCTTTTCACATATCAGTTTTGTGTTCACCAAAGAGAAGTTTAATGTTCCCTCTGCAACATAATTTAAAGAATAGACAGAGGGAGTAACATGTTGTTGAAGAGTGCGGAGTAGAAATCACCATCTCTTCTGACTAACTAGAATGCATTGGTGAAATTTAGTTTAATCAGGGGTATAAGGCAACACTTGATGTACAACTTTGCGTCCTGCGGAATCTCAAAACCATGTTACAATGGCTTCACAAAGGTGGCTTCATCCTTGCTGACTATTCTCAAAACTGCCATGGCAACAGATCGACAGAGGAAGGTGCCAGCAGCAATGGATCTCATTATTCCCTCATTTGTTCTCAGGTAACAGAGGGACGCAATATAAAGGATATCGCCAGCTGAATAAAGACAGGCAAATCTTGTTCTCAGATACGTTGTATTCAACATCTACGAGTGCTGGATCTAACATTTATTTTAAATGAGCTATTATATCTAAAAAATCGCCTGGGGATATAGCCAGGTGATACCTGTGGGAAGACCATGGCAGCTTTATACACTTTTTGAGTCATAAAGCGTTAAGATTTCATTCTTGAGATCCCTGGGTGGTTGTTCACTTTGTTTAGCTCGTGCTGTAGCTGAATCTCTAGCCGCAGTTGTATCATGAAAGGGAAATTAACCTGATGATTGTTGTATTATGCTTGTCTTCTAAATTTTTTTTTTTGCACTTAAATTTTCGAAGATTCAAATGGGTTTAGCTTAGGCTTTCCCCGAAGATATGTATTTGTTGTGAGTGGAAGACAGACGAGGATTTTGTTTCTGAAACATTTATTTATTGCATGAATGAATGACTTTTTTAGGGACTTGTTAATTCTTGGTGGCAAAGCGAGAAGGGAACTGACAAACAATAAATCGGTCTGTATATGATTTAGGGATATGGAACAATTCTCTAGTAGAAGTAAATGTTATATCTACTTCGTGACTTTGTTGGAGTGAAATCGGGGGACGGACTGCTGTCTTTGCCTGTTGGGGCTGTTGTCTTTGCTAATCGAAGGAAGCTTTCAGGTGTCAAAGCATCGAAAAGTGATACAGCTTGCTTGTCAGAACAAACCAGTGCTGTTGTGAGGCTCTGCTTCTTATTAGAGAGACATCATGTGCTACGTCTTCCAATATCACTTTGTTTCTTGGCTTGTAGAAACCTGGCTGCTCAGCCCGGATGACACTGTAGGCAGTTTACCATGCGAAAGCTGGGTAAACGTGAGAGATGCAAACCTTTGATAGGGAGACAGAGGAGAGAATAATTGACATGGTGGGCGAGGACCACAGACCAGGGATATGGTGGTTATATTTTCACAAACTCCAGTGCTTGTGTTGCAGGCCTGCATAACTGTGTTGTGTTATAAGTAACAACAGTAACACCGTAGCAAATGTCATAACAAGAAATGAGGTTAGACTATGAAATAATTTGTGGAATTCAAATATACATTTTTCGTTCATCAACAAAACTGTATAACATTAAAAGATGTACAAGGATTCCAACACTAGCTAGATTAATGAAAAACAGCGAACATAAATATAGCAGAGAACCAGAGGTCATAATGGAACTTATGTCAGCTGACAGCCTGAGAGAGAAAGATTGGTTGGCACGATTACCACAGGTGAAGAAATCAAGCCAGGCTGCCAATTCTCTCCTGACAAGTCAGAATGCTATAGTACACCGAATGGTCACAAGACAATATAGGTCTACATGCCACTAGTACATGACTCATACTTACAAGTAGCAGTTGCTATGTGACTTGTGAATGATTTTGTGTGCCATTCGTGGCATACAGAACAGACCTGGAGACTGCAGATAAACATTCTCCACAGAGTAAACCGGACCATTCAAGCTGTAATGGTTGACGTCCGTTCACATCTACTACAACAAGTTAGACACTAAACCTGTTGTATATGCGTGCGTGTATGTGTGTTAGTTACCATTTTGTCCTAGGCACATGTCGACGAGACACTAGGCCTGTTGTATATGTGTGTGTGTGTGTGTGTGTGTGTACTCACCTAATTGTACTCACCTAATTGTGGTTGCAGGGGTCGAGACTCAGCTCCTGGCCCCACCTCTTCGCTGTCCGCTACTGGGTCTCTGCTCTCCCTGCTCCATGAGCTTTATCATACCTCGTCTTAAAACTATGTAGGGTTCCTGCCTCCACTATATCCCTGTGTGTGTGTGTGTGTGTGTGTGTGTGTGTGTGCGTGTATGTGTGTATGTATGTGTTTAGTGCACATCCGTCTTCCAGCACACCCCTGCATTAAAGAAAGTTATAATAACTTTTAACTACAAACTGGAGTACGTGTTGTGGCTGTCAAGGCCAAAACTACTTTTGAATGTGTTTAATGTCCTTTGAACGAGTCATTATGAGTAAGACCGACGCCATGAGATGATTCCTGAAGAATAAATAGTGATAATTTCCACTAGATTGGACATATTCCATTAAAGTGTAAGATATCTCATGTGAAGACGACTCTCTTCATGTTTTCATGTTAATTCACTTCGGATGCTCATGAGTGAGTTTGCACATGAGTTTGTGGCTCCCTGTTTTATCTGAATGAATTTCAAATGATCAGTCTGTTCAAGTTTTCATATTACAAAAATAGTTGGAACTTTTCTTGCCATACATGAATCTAACATGAATCACATTTGATACAGCATTATATGAAGCAAATGTATTTTTGCTGCTTGTAAACTGTGCAACACAGAGAGGTAAGACTTGGCGCCGCTCAGCCGGTAAACAAGCCTCTACTACTACTACTCGCAACGAGTGATACACAAAAACTTAGCACATCTAGAAAAAAATTGGCACGGCTTGAGAATTCAATTTCCTGTAGCTGGTGAACCCTCGTGTACACATTTACTCTGCTTCACAGTCCCTTCAATTATTCTTTTGATTTCTCTTTTCTTTCCTTTAATTTCCTCCATCGGAACTTAAACCTTTACCTCCTCAATCTATCTCCTTATTTCCTTCCCCATCCTCTTTATCCCAGCTTCTCTCATGCTCCTTACCATCTTTCCTAGCAATCAATTTGCTACTTATTTTTTCATCATTACCTTTTCAAACATCTGTGTTTTTTCCTCTTCTGAAACAGTTGGGAGAGTAAGTCCAAATTTTAAGAGCCAAAACAGAGGTTCTACACATACTTTCTCCGATGCATTTTTCCAGAGTTTTTATGTGTTAAGAAAAATTCAGTGGTCGCTCGCTGGTTGTGGCTGCTATTTACTGTCTTGTGTGGAGAGAGGCAGAAACAACTCTCCCAAGAGAGGCAGAAGCAACTCTCCCAAGAGAGGCAGAAGCAACTCTCCCAAGAGAGGCAGAAGCAACTCTACCAAGAGAGGCAGAAGCAACTCTCCCAAGAGAGGCAGAAGCGTCTCTAGAGATGCATCTGCTTCTTGCTATTTACTGATGTAACCATCAGGTTTATTCTTTTACTTCGTATTTATTTACTACATTTATTTTTATGTATTTTACATATATTTCCTAAAAAACTGTTGACAACGACAGTAGTAATCTTCATTTCCGTAATGTACAATATTCAATTGATATAGCAGTAAATGACAAGATTGACCTACGTTATAGAAAGCCCCCCTGTTTATGCAGAGCATACCTGGAGTATACCTGGAGAAGGTTTCGGGGGTCAACGCCCCCGCAGCCCGGTCTGTGAACAGGCCTCCTTAAAATAATTTTATGAATATTGAACACTTATTTAATTAGATAAGTTTATTACAAATCTTTAGTTAGCAATCACTGTCATAATATCAAACTATTTGATTTATGATATCCGATAATATTATGTTTTAGCATAACATTTTGAGGTGGCGAATAACGAAGAACATATTTTTGGTTACTGCTTATCGTGAAATATATTGGTAATGGTGAGACCAGTACGAATACTAATATGATTTGGAATAAAACGATGCTGTTGAGAAATTAGGGTTGAAGATAATTTATTAATACAGAACTTAGGTTAACAAGGTGTTTTTTTACAATGTTTTCGAAACAGGTGAAGAGAACATGTTCCATCTTCTAGTAGAGACTTTGAAATTTTAGGGCCAGTTTATATATATATATATATATATATATATATATATATATATATATATATATATATATATATATATATATATATATATATATATATATATATATGTCGTGCCGATTAGGTAAAACTGGTCAATTAGCAAGAACTCATCTAAAATTAAGTCCTTTCTAAAATATTCTTTTATACGTTTAAAGATATATTTTTTTCAATTATGTTGATGTAATTTTTTTTAATTTTGAACCAAAAGAAACTTAGAAAACCTACCTAACCTTATTATAACAAGCGCAATTTAATTTAGCCTAACCCAACTAAATATATTTTAGATACTTTTACAATAATTTAATAATAAACAAACACAATGAAATATATTTTTTCGTTAGGTTCAGAATGATTTTTGCGAAATTATTACATACACAAATTTTTGCTTGTCTTATATGGCAAGAAGAGCGTTGCTATTTAAGCCAAAATCACAAGTTTTACCTAATCGGCACGACATATATATATATATATATATATATATATATATATATATATATATATATATATATATATATATATATTCGCAAACAGGCGAAATTTTATATATATAATTTAATGCATCCACAGAACAAAATGGATTTTAAGCAAATAAAATACTGCGACCAGCCGGGAATCGAAACATGGGCATTATAACAGAAGGCAGAAGAAGAAGAAGAAGTAATATTAGAAAGAGTTTCACACTGCTTAGGCCCTGGCCTGTAGTCTTACGACTCGCTTGACGTGAGTTCGAACACCACCCGTACCGTGGTTTGTTTACAATCGCGTTATTACGATTTCGTGTCTTGACACTGCTTGTTGTACCTATGTGTCTTAAGGTACGACAACTACACTCATGGTGGTTTTCATTCCTCATTCATATTTCTTATTCACTTCAACTATCCTTTTGTTAGCAAGATTTCTTGCTCACTTGATAACTCGCTTACTTATTCATTCGCTTAATTGCTATCTTATTTTCTTGCAAGATTAGTTGTTCGCTGGATTATCTGCTTGGTAAATGCCAATGCTTGCATTCTAAATTACATGCATGTTTGGTAGATTACTTGCATGCTAGACTGCATTCTGATTTGGTTCTCATTTAGTTGCTTGTTACATTATTATTTGCATGCTTGCTAGTTACTTGGTTGCTAGATTACTTGTTTCCTTGCTAGATTGCATGCTAGATCGCTTGCATCCAGGATTACTTGCTTCCTTGACCACTTGCTTGCTAAATTACAGGCACGCTTGCAAGATTACTTGCATACTGCATCTTGCATACTGCATCTCAGTGAAGACTGCCGCTCTATAATTCTATTTCGTTAATTAATTTCCATTTCTTTAATGGAGAGTTTTATTTTATACTTGAGTTTAGGGAGGGAGACCAAAACCAGAATCTATCACTGGATTGCTCTCCTTTGTATTTTTTTTCATTAGCATGAATTTATTCTGGCAGGTTGTCAAGATTTTGGATATGATATATGAAGGGAAGGAGTAAGCAAGAACAGGTGGAGAAAGTAGGTAATTGGGAGGGAAATAGATTGGTGGACGAGGGATGAGTGAATGGTAAACTATGTGTGCTGGATGAGTTTGCGGTGAAATATGTGGGATGAGTTTGTGTTGACGTGAATGTATGGAATGAGTGTGACTGAATGAGTGCGTGGTGAAATGAGAGTGTGGTGAAATGAGTGCATGGTATAATGATAGTATAGTGAACTAATTGCAAGGTGAAGCGTATGGTGATGCTGCGGTATGATTTTGTGGCAGAACAAACTTGAAGTAAGTCTGTGTTGATTGACTGTTGGATTGTCTGGCGGATTGAGTGTGTTTTGGTGTTCATGGTAGTGTGTGTGTGTGCGTGTGTGTGTGTGTGTGTGTATGTGTGTCTTTGTCTGTATGTGTTTGTCTGTATGTATGTATGAGTGTGCATGTGTGTGTTTGTGTGAGGATGTGTGTACTCATCTATTTGTGGTTGCACAAGTCGATTCATAGCTCCTGGCCCCGCATGTTCACTGATCGCTACTAGGTCCTCTCTCTCCCTGCTCCATGAGCTTTATCAAACCTCGTCTTAAAACTATGTATGGTTCCTGCCTCCACTACGTCACTTTCTAGGCAATTCCACTTCCTGACAACTCTATGACTGAAGAAATACTTCCTAACATCCCTTTGACTCATAGGAGTCTTCAACTTCCAGTTGTGACCCTTTGTTTCTGTGTCCCATCTCTGGAACATCCTGTCTTTGTCCACTTAGTCAATTACTCGCATTATTTTGAATGTCTTTATCATGTCTTCCCTAACCCTCCTGTCCTCCAGTGTCGTCAGGCCGATTTCCCTTAACCTTTCTTCGTAGGACAATCCCCTTAGCTTTGAGACTAGTCTTGTTGCATACCTTTGCACTTTTTACTAATTTCTTGACGTGCTTGACCAGGTGTGCATTCCAAACTGGTGCTGCATACTCCAATATGGGCCTGACGTACATGGTGTACAGAGTTTTGAACGATTCCTTACTGAGGTATCGGAACGCTATTCTTAGGTTTGCCAGGCGCCCATATGCTGCAACAGTTATCTGGTTAATGTGCGCCTCAGGAAATGTACTCGGTATTATACTCACCCCAAGATCTTATTCCTTCAGTGAGGTTTGCAGTCTTTGGCCACCTAGACTATACTCTGTCTGTGGTCTTCTTTGTCCTTCCCAGATCTTCATGACTTTTCATTTGGTGGGGTTAAATTCAAGAAGCCAGTTGCTGAACCAGCCTTGTAGCCTGTCCAGGTCTCTTTGTAGTCCTACCTGATTCTCATCCAATTTAATTCTCTTCACTAACTTTACATCATCTGCAAACAGGGACACTTCTAAGTCTATAACTTCCGTTATGTCATTCACATATACCAAAAACAGCATAGGTTCTAGGACTGATCCCTGTGGAACCCCGCTCGTCACAAGCGCCTACTCTGACACAACGTCACGTACCATGACTAGTTGTTGCCTCCCTGTCAGATATTCTCTGATCCATTGTAGTGACATTCCTGTTATGCTTGACTGATCCTTTAGCTTCTGCATTAACCTCTTGTGAGGAACTGTGTCTTACTTCCATTACCTTGTCATAAAACTCCAGTAGGATTATGACACAGGACTTTCCTTACCTGAAACCGTGCTGGTTGTCGTTTATAAGCTTGTGACTTAGCTTGTTTTTAGCCGGGTCATCATTTGGAGAAGACCCGGGCCGGCAGTACCGGCGAACCTACAACAACAAAGTCTTTCTAGGTGCTCCACCACTCTCCTCCTGATAATCTTCTCCGTGACTTTGTATACTATACACGTCAGTGACACAGGTCTGTAGTTTAATGCCTCGTGTCTGTTTTCTTTCTTTATAATTGGGACTACATTTGCCATCTTCCACGCCTCAGGTAGTTGCCCAGTTCCAATGGATGTGTTGAAGATTTTTGTTAGTGGCACACACAGCGTCTCTGCTCCCTCTCTAAGGACCCACGGAGAGATGTTGTCTTGTCCCACCGCCTTAGAGGTATTAAGTTCACATAGCAGCTTCTTCACCGTCTCCTCGGTTGCGTGTATTTCATCCAGCACTTGTTGGTGTATCCCTTGTTGGTGTACCTCCCTATTTTGACTTCCTGGAGTCCTTTCTGTCTCCACTGTAAATACTTCTTTAAATCTCATGTTGAGCTCCTCACATACTTCTTGGTCGTTTCTTGTGAACTCCCCACCTTCCTTCCTCAGCCTGATTACCTGGTCCTTGACTGTTGTTTTCCTCGGGTCAGACTTGAGTTTTGATGCTATGTTATTTTCATATTGTCGCTGAGCCTCCCTTCTTATCTGCGCATATTCATTTCTGGCTCTTCTATATTTTTCATTCTCTAGTTTACTTAGATTTTGGCTCCCTACACTTTTGGGTGAACTAAGGACTCGTTGTGGTGTTCCCATTATTTCTGTTTCCCTTGGGAACAAACCTCTCTTCTTCCTCCTTGCATATTGTTGTCACATAGTCCATCATTTCTTTTACTGGTTTTCCTGCCTGGTATCATGCCTGTGTTGTTTCCCCTTTTGTAGTTTGGCTTCTCCTGTCCTATTCCTGCTACCCTCTCCACTTGTAGGTCAACTATGTATTCAAAGCACAGAACTACATGATCACTAGGTCCATGGGGTCTTTCGTTTGTGATATCCTCGATGTCCGAACTACTCAAGGTGAATACTAGATCCAGTCTTGCTGGTCATCCTGAACTCTCTCTCTCTCTGGTAGTGTCTCTAACATGTTAATGCATGAGGTTTTCCAGTACTACATCCATCATCTTGGCTCTCCATGTTTCGGGACTTCCATGGGGCTCCAGGTTTTCCCAGTAAATCTCCTTGTGATTTAAATCACCCATAACTAGTAACTTTGCTCTCCTCATGTGAGCTCTTCTGGCCACCTCGGCTAGTGTGTCTACCATTGCTCTGTTTCTCTCTTCGTATTCTTCTCTTGGCTTCCTGCAGTTCTGTGGCGGGTTGTACATCACTGCAATTACCACCTTATGGCTGTCAGACTGGATTGTTCGTACTATGTAGTCCCTTTCGCCCATTCCATCCATTCCTTCCATTTCCTCAAATCCCCACCGGTTTTTAATTAGCAGTGCACCTCCTCTTCCCCCTCTCCTCCCTCTGTCTTTCCTCAGGATTTGATATCCGGGTGGAAAGATCGCATCTGTTATCATCTGGTGAGTTTCGTTTTTGTGATTGCCATTATGTCTGATTCTCCTCATATTTATTTGTTATTATTTATCTGTTAAGTGTGTGTGTGTGAGTGTGAGTGTGTGTGTGTGTGTGTGTGTGTGTGTGTGTGTGTGTGTGTGTGTGTGTGTGTGTGTGTGAGCGCGTTTTGCAAAATGAGTGTATGGCGGAGTGTTTGGTCGGGTAAGTATGTGCTAGAGTGTGTTTGATTGGGTAAGTGTGTGGTGGAGTGTGTCGTTGAGTGTTTGATAGAATAAGGGTGTGGTGGAGTGTGTCGTTGAGTGTTTGATAGAATAAGGGTGCGGTGGAGTGTGTCGTTGATTGTTTGATAGAATAAGGGTGTGGTGGAGTGTGTCGTTGAGTGTTTGATAGAATAAGGGTGTGGTGGAGTGTGTCGTTGAGTGTTTGATAGAATAAGGGTGTGGTGGAGTGTGTCGTTGAGTGTTTGATAGAATAAGGGTGTGGTGGAGTGTGTCGTTGAGTGTTTGATAGAATAAGGTGTGGTGGAGTGTGTCGTTGAGTGTTTGATAGAATAACGGTGTGGTGGAGTGGTCGTTGGGATTGAATAAGTGGTGGTGTGGTTGAGTGTTTGATAGAATAAGGGTGTGGTGGAGTGTGTCGTTGAGTGTTTGATAAAATAAGGGTGTGGTGGAGTGTGTCGTTGATTGTTTGATAGAATAAAGGTGTAGTGGAGTGTGTCGTTGAGTGTTTGATAGAATAAGGGTGTAGTGGAGTGTGTCGTTAAGTGTTTGATAGAATAAATGTGTTGTATAATGACTGTGTGATTTCCTCTTTTATTAAAAGCTCTCAACGGCATTTTTAACTCAACGTTCTAAGCAGCCAGATTTGTTGCCATCAATTTGGTGCTATCATTAATAATGCTATCATTAATAACGCTCTGCTATCTTCCAGAATTTTCTGTCATTATTTTCCAAAATAATGTTATAATTAATAATGCTATCATTAATAATGCTCCTGTATCTTCCAGAATTTTTTATAATTTTCTTCCAGGATAATGTCTTCATTAATATTGTTCTGCTATCTTTCAGAATTTGCTGCTATCATCAACAGCTTGATGATACAGGGTGAGATTTATGTCACGTTACAGAAATTATCGCTACGACTTTGTAATCAAATACTTTCTTCAATGTTTTGTTTATGTGAGGAAACCCAGAGAATACACTACATATCTGAATTAATTCCCTCCTGGGGCCCAGGAGCTGCATGATCCTCACAATGTTGACAATTAACTACTGATAAAATTAATATAACAGTTTTTTTTTTTTACAGTATTTATTTAAAATGGCTTCACTGAGTCTAACTAAAATTTTTTTTTTTTTTTTTCTTAGATGAAATATTTTGATATCAGCTTTCTGGCTAATTAACAAACCAATATATAAAAAATGTTTTATAATAATGAAAAAAATGAAGGTATTAAAAAATTTAGAATTTCGTAAATGATTTTTCAGGTTAAACATATAATTCAACAATAACCAGTGCACGCGGTTAGTGCGCAAATAAGCGAGAAAATGTCATTTTGCGTTAAGTGTTGTAGATAGATTTAGATATATCTTATAATGTGGCATATAATAGTTTACAAATTACACCGGTAATAATAATAATAATAATAATAATAATAATAAATAAAATAATAATAATAATAATTAAAATAATAATAATAATAATTAAAATAAGAATAATAATTAAAATAATAATAATAATAAAAATAATAATAATAATAATTAAAATAATAATAATAATAATTAAAATAATAATAATAATATTAAAATATTAATAATAATAATTAAAATAATAATAATAATAATTTAAAAAATGATAATAATAATTAAAATAATAATAATAATAATTTAAAAAATAATAATAATAATTAAAATCATAATAATAATAGAGTCAAATTAGGCAGTAAACTGGAGAGGGTAACACAGAGCAGCAGGGAGGAAGTAAACCAGATAAGCAGAGGAACTTCTCATTCAAGGTCAAGCGATCAAGGTCCCAGGACCGAAACTTTTTCTGATAAATGACCTTATAAACTTAGTAATAATGGTAGAATTACCGACAGAAGGTTAGGTAAATGGACACAGATGCAACTAATGTGACATTTTATTATGGCAACGTTCTGCTCTCCAGGAGCTTTGTCAAGCGTTTGAGGTTTGACGAAGCTCCTGGAGAGCGAAACGTTTCCACAAATATATGTCACATTAGTTGCGTCTGTGTCCATTTACCTAACCTTTAAGGTTCCCAAAGTGGGTTAACACATGATAAAAAATCCTACACAAGGAGGATTCTTCTGTTTATCCAGGCTGATAATATAGCATTACTACCGTCATTGCGCTCTTAGACTCTAAGGTAATATTTTATTGAATGTTTGCATAGTGTGATACGGCGTCTAAAAGCTAAACTATGACTAAACAAATAGCACAATATAAAATGGCACAATATAATAAAAAATTCCTTACTACATCTAGTGTAAATCCATCTGATCGTTAGTCCATCAGATCGTTCACAATGTTACAGATTTTTTTTCTTTAAATAGCAAATAGGGAACTAGACTACTCAATAACAACAGTAACAATAGTAACAACAGTAACAATAGTAACAACAGTAACAATAGTAACAACAGTAACAATGGTAACCTTTGTTTTGCTAGGATACACACTCGATGGGAGGCATTCTCAAGTTATCAGGTGAAAAAGCGACGAAATACTTTCAGTGAACTTCAGAAGGTGTCCCTCCTATTTTGTAACGTGTGACGAACACGATTACTGCAAGTTTCACAAGGAGGAAAATCCCTTATTTTTCCGAAGCCTTTCTCTACCCGCCCACTAAACGAAAGGTCCGGAACTTTAACATTTTGAACCGGTGATACGTATGGGCAAGAATTTCTTATGCTCTTGTAACCTCTATATACGAAGCAATAAATTGTAGATAAATGGTTCAGAGAACCGTCAAGTTAATTGAGACACTTGTATAAGAAACTTTACTGAGGAAACGTTACGAAAGCCAGTGGCTTCCTCAGTCCAATGCAGAGAAGAATGGTGAAAAATCTGAAATAATACGAGGTAATCAATCCCCCAGCCTGGAGTCCATAAATATTGGTAAAAATACAGAAAGAAACTTATGACGACGTTTCGGTCCGACTTGGGAGAGGAGGAGAGGCTTATATACTGCAGACACGTGAGGCAAAGCAGTCAGAGGCGGTTTCACCAAGGAACAGCGACAGGAGGAAGGTGGGTAAGTTTGGCCTGACAAGTAAGTCTTTAATGCCGTAAAAGTAGTAAAACAGTTTTTACGCCTTAAATCTGCGAAAATCAATCAGAACATAAGGAATTAATATACATCAATGGGTTTATTTAAAAATTTTAATTTATCTTCATTATGTTCAAGAATGTGTCTAAAAAATACATTAGATTAGGTTAGGTTAGGTAAGGATTCTAAGCAAGGTTTGGTCAAAAAATAATATTTATGTGATTGTTAAAAATGAAAAATATATCTAGAAATGTGTAAAAGTTCAATTTTTAAGTGAGTTCAATCTAAATGACTAATTCGATTTATTAGGCACAAAACACATAGATACAAAGACACACAAACACCCACACACACACACAAGAAATGATCAAGTGGTATGTGAGGAGCTCAACACGAGATTTAAGGAGGTATTTACAGTGGAGACAGGAAGAACTCTGGGAAGACAGAACAGAGCGGGACACCAACAAGGAATATACCAACAAGTGTTGGATGACATACACACAACTGAGGAGGAGGTGAAGAAGCTGCTCAGTGACCTTGATACCTCATAGGCGATGGGGCCGACATCTCCCCGTGGGTCCTTAGAGAGGGAGCAGAGATGCTGTGTGTGCCACTAACCACAATATTCAACACATCCCTTGAAACTGGGCAACTACCTGAGGTATGGAAGACGGCAAATGTAGTTACCATTTTTAAGAAAGGAGACAGAACCGAGGCACTAAACTATAGAATACCTGACAGGGAGGCAACAACGTGATGAGGTATCACAGTGGGCGCCTGTGACGAGCGGGGTCCCACAGGGGTCAGTCCTAGGACCAGTGCTATTCTTGGTATATGTGAATGACATGAGAAAAGGGATAGACTCAGAAGTGTCCCTGTTCGCAGATGATGTGAAGTTAATGAGGAGAATTAAGTCAGATGAGGATCAGGCAGGACTTCAAAGAGACCTGGACAGGCTGGACACCTGGTCCAGTAACTGGCTTATCGAATTTAACCCCGCCAAATGCAAAGCCATGAAGATCGGGGAAGGGCACAGAAGACCGCAGACAGAGTATAGGCTAGGTGGCCAAAGACTGTAAACCTCACTCAAGGAGAAAGATCTTGGGGTGAGTATAACACAGAGCACGTCTCCGGAAGCACACATCAACCAGATTACTGTTGCACCATGTGGGCGCTTGGCAAACCTTAGAACAGCGTTCCGATACCTTAATAAAGAATCGTTCAAGACACTGTACACCGTGTACATCAGGCCCATACTAGAATATGCAGCACCAGTCTGGAACCCACACCTGGTCAAGCACGTCAAGAAATTAGAGAAAGTGCAAAGGTTTTATGACAAGGTTAGTTCCAGAGCTAAGGGGAATGTCCTACGAAGAAAGGTTAAGGGAAATCGGCCTGACAACACTGGAGGACAGGATGGTTAGGAGAGACATGATAACGACATACAAAATACTGCGTGGAATGGAGAAGGTGGATAGAGACAGGATGTTCCAGAAAGGGGACACAGAAACAAGGGGTCACAATTGGAAGTTGAAGACTCAAATGAGTCAAAGGGATGTTAGGAAGTATTTCTTCAGCCATAGAGTAGTCAGGAAGTGGAATAGTCTAGCAAGTGATGTAGTGGAGGCAGGAACCATACATAGCTTTAAGACGAGGTATGATAATGCTCATGGAGCAGGGAGAGAGAGGACCCAGTAGCGATCAGTGAAGAGGTGGGGCCAGGAGCTGAGTATCGACCCCTGCAACCACAATTAGGTGAGTACACACATATACACACACACACACACACACACACACACACACACACACACACACACACACACACACACACTGAGTAGCACACTGAGTGTGCCACTTACCATAATATTCAACACATCCCTTGAAACTGGGCAGCTACCTGAGGTATGGAAGGAGGCCAACGTAGTCCCCATTTTTAAAAAAGGAGACAGAAAAGAGGCACTAAACTATAGACCGGTGTCACTTACATGTATAGTGTGCAAAGTCCTGGAGAAAATCATCAGGAAAAGAATGGTGGAACACCTTGAGCGGAACAGGATAATTAACACCAGACAGCACGGATTCCGGGAAGGCAAATCCTGTGTAACAAAACTCCTAGAGTTCTATGATAAAGTAACAGAGGTGAGGCAGGAGAGAGAAGGGTGGGTTGATTGCATTTTCCTGGACTGCAGGAAGGCCTTCGACACAGTTCCTCACATGAGATTAGTAAAGAAGCTGGAAGAACAAGCAGGTATAACAGGAAGGGCACTGGAATGGATCAGGGAATACCTCAAAGGGAGGCAACAACGGGTCATGGTGCGTGGTGAGGTATCACAGTGGGCGCCTGTGACGAGCGGTGTACCGCAGGGGTCAGTCCTAGGACCAGTGTTATTCCTGGTATATGTAAATGACATGACGGACGGGATAGACTCAGAAGTGTCTCTATTCGCGGATGATGTGAAAATAATGAGGAGAATCACATCGGAAGAGGACCAGGCAGGGCTGCAAACAGACCTGGACAAGCTCGACATCTGGTCTAGCAGATGGCTTCTTGAATTCAATCCCTCCAAATGCAAAGTCATGAGGATCGGGGAAGGGCAAAGAAGACCGCTGACAGAGTACAAGCTAGGCGGACAAAGGCTACAAACCTCGGCAAAGGAGAAAGACCTTGGAGTGAGTATAACGCCAAGCACGTCTCCGGAGGCACACATCAACCAGATAACTGCGGCAGCATATGGGCGTCTGGCAAACCTTAGATTAGCGTTCCATTACCTTAACAAGGAATCGGTCATGACACTGTATACCGTGTACGTCAGGCCCATACTAGAATATGCAGCACCAGTCTGGAACCCACACCTGGTCAAGCACGTAAGGAAACTGGAGAAAGTACAAAGGTTTGCGACAAGGTTAGTTCCACAACTCAGGGGTCTGTCTTATGAAGAAAGATTGAGGGAAATAGGACTAACAACACTGGAGGAAAGAAGTGTCAGAGGAGACATGATAACGACATACAAAATACTGCGGGGAATTGACAAGGTAGATAGTGACAGGTTGTTTCAGAGAGGGAACACAGAAACAAGGGAAGCTGAAGACTCAGATGAGTCAAAGGGATGTCAGGAAACATTTCTTCAGCCACAGAGTAGTCAGGAAGTGGAATGGACTAGAGAAAGATATAGTGGAGGCAGGAACCATACATAGTTTTAAGACAAGGTATGATAAAGCTCATGGAGCAGGGAGAGCAGAGACCCAGTAGCAGCCAGCGAAGAGGCGGGGCCAGGAGCTGAGTCTCGACCCCTGCAACCACAATTAGGTGAGTACACACACACACATACACACACACACACACACACAGGGGACAGGGACAGGATGTTCCAGAGAGGGAAAACAGAAACAAGGGGACACAACTGGAAGCTGAAGACTCAGATGAGTCAAAGGGATGTTAGGAAGCATTTCTTCAGCCACAGAGTAGTCAGGAAGTGGAATAGTCTAGAGAAAGATATAGTGGAGGCAGGAACCATACATAGTTTTAAGACGAGGTATGATAGAGCTCATGGAGCAGGAGAGCAGAGACCCAGTAGCGGACAGCAAAGAGGCGGGGCCAGGAGCTGAGTCTCGACCCCTGCAACCACAATTAGGTGAGTACAATTAGGTGAGTACACACACACACACACACACACATACCCACACACACACACACACACACACACATACCCACACACACACACACACACACACACACACACACCACACACACACACAACCACACACACACACACACACACACACACACACACACACACACACACTCACACACACACACATACACACACACACACACACACACACACACACACACACACACACACACACACACACACACACACACACACGCACGCACACACACATAGATACTGTATTCAACAAACCGGCCGTAGCCCACCGAGGCAGGGAGACCAAAAAGAAAAACGAACGTTTCTCTTTTTAAATTTAGTAATTTATTCAGGAAAAGGAGTTACTAGCCCCTTACTCTCGGCATTATAATCGCCTCTTACTACACGCATGGCTTACGGAGGAAGAATTCTGTTCCACTTCTCCATGGAGATAAAGGGAAACAAAGAAGATCAAAACCTATTAAGAAAATAAAAGAAAACCGAGATGGGTATGTATATATGCGTTTACATGCATGTGCAGTGTGACCTAAGTATATGTAGGACTAGCAAGATCCACCTGGTATCCTATCCCGCTTATTTGTGAGACAGAAAAAATGACACCAGCAACCCAACCATCATGTAAAACAATTACAGATTTCCGTTTCACAGTCAATTGGTAGGAAGGTAATATCTCCCTGAGTGGTTGCTGCCTACCAACCTACTACCACAGGACGGTAGTACCTCCCTGAGTGGTTGCTGCCTACCAATCTACTACCACAGGACGGTAGTACCTCCCTGAGTGGTTGCTGCCTACCAACCTACTACCACAGGACGGTAGTACCTCCCTGAGTGGTTGCTGCCTACCAACCTACTACCACAGGACGGTAGTACCTCCCTGAGTGGTTGCTGCCTACCAACCTACTACCACAGGACGGTAGTACCTCCCTGAGTGGTTGCTGCCTACCAACCTACTACCACAGGACGGTAGTACCTCCCTGAGTGGTTGCTGCCTACCAACCTACTACCACAGGACGGTAGTACCTCCCTGAGTGGTTGATGCCTACCAACCTACTACCACAGGACGGTAGTACCTCCCTGAGTGGTTGCTGCCTACCAACCTACTACCACAGGACGGTAGTACCTCCCTGAGTGGTTGATGCCTACCAACCTACTACTACAGGACGGTAGTACCTCCCTGAGTGGTTGCTGCCTACCAACCTACTACCACATGACGGTAATATCTCCCTGAGTGGTTGCTGCCTACCAACCTACTACCACAGGACGGTAGTACCTCCCTGAGTGGTTGCTGCCTACCAACCTTCTACCACAGGACGGTAGTACCTCCCTGAGTGGTTGCTGCCTACCAACCTACTACCACAGGACGGTAGTACCTCCTGAGTGGTTGCTGCCTACCAACCTACTACCACAGGACGGTAGTACCTCCTGAGTGGTTGCTGCCTACCAACCTACTACCACAGGACGGTAGTACCTCCTGAGTGGTTGCTGCCTACCAACCTACTACCACAGGACGGTAGTACCTCCTGAGTGGTTCCTGCCTACCAACCTACTACCACAGGACGGTAGTACCTCCCTGAGTGGTTGCTGCCTACCAACCTACTACCACAGGACGGTAATATCTCCCTGAGTGGTTGCTGCCTACCAGCCTACTACCACAGGACGGTAATATCTCCCTGAGTGGTTGCTGCCTACCAACCTACTACCACAGGACGGTAGTACCTCCTGAGTGGTTGCTGCCTACCAACCCTCTACCACAGGACGGTAGTACCTCCTGAGTGGTTGCTGCCTACCAACCTACTACCACAGGACGTAGTACCTCCCTGAGTGGTTGCTGCCTACCAACCTACTACCACAGGACGGTAGTACCTCCTGAGTGGTTGCTGCCTACCAACCTACTACCACAGGACGGTAGTACCTCCTGAGTGGTTGCTGCCTACCAACCTACTACCACAGGACGGTAATATCTCCCTGAGTGGTTGCTGCCTACCAACCTACTACCACAGGACGGTAGTACCTCCTGAGTGGTTGCTGCCTACCAACCTTCTACCACAGGACGGTAGTACCTCCCTGAGTGGTTGCTGCCTACCAACCTACTACCACAGGACGGTAGTACCTCCCTGAGTGGTTGCTGCCTACCAACCTACTACCACAGGACGGTAGTACCTCCCTGAGTGGTTGCTGCCTACCAACCTACTACCACAGGACGGTAGTACCTCCCTGAGTGGTTCCTGCCTACCAACCTACTACCACAGGACGGTAGTACCTCCCTGAGTGGTTTCTGCCTACCAAACTACTACCACAGGACGGTAGTACCTCCCTGAGTGGTTGCTGCCTACCAACCTTCTACCACAGGACGGTAATATCTCCCTGAGTGGTTGCTGCCTACCAACCTACTACCACAGGACGGTAGTACCTCCCTGAGTGGTTGCTGCCTACCAACCTACTACCACAGGACGGTAGTACCTCCCTGAGTGGTTGCTGCCTACCAACCTACTACCACAGGACGGTAATATCTCCCTGAGTGGTTGCTGCCTACCAACCTACTACCACAGGACGGTAGTACCTCCCTGAGTGGTTGCTGCCTACCAACCTTCTACCACAGGACGGTAGTACCTCCCTGAGTGGTTGCTGCCTACCAACCTACTACCACAGGACGGTAGTACCTCCCTGAGTGGTTGCTGCCTACCAACCTACTACCTCGGTTACACAGGTCAGTGGACGAGTTTGGGAGGGTGTGTAAAAGTAAGAATTTGAAAGTGAACATAAATAAGAGTAAGGTGATGAGGGTATCGAAGGATTTAGATAAAGAAAAATTGGATATCACATTGGAGAGAGGGATTATGGAAGAAGTAAATGTTTTCAGATATTTGGGAGTTGACGTGTCAGCGGATGGGTTTATGAAGGGTGAGATTAACCATAAAATTGATGAAGAAAAAAAAGGTGAGTGGTGCGTTGAGGTATCTGTGGAGACAAAAAACGGTATCCATGGAGGCGAAGAAGGGAATGTACGAAACTATAGTGGTACCAACACTGTTATATGGGTGTGAAGCATGGGTTGCAAATGCTGCAGCGAGGAGGCGGCTGGAGGCAGTGGAGATGTCCTGTCTAAGGGCAATGTGTGGTGTAAATATTATGCAGAGAATTCGTAGTGTGGAAATTAGGTGGAGGTGTGGAGTTACTAAAAGTATTAGTCAGAGGGCTGAAGAGGGGTTGTTGAGGTGGTTTGGTCATTTAGAGAGAATGGATCAAAGTAGAATGACTTGGAGAGCGTATAAATTTGAAGGAGAAGGAAGGCGGGGTAGGGGTCGTTCTCGAAAAGGTTGGACGGAGGGGTAAAGAAGGTTTTGTGGGCTAGGGGCTTGGACTTCCAGCAAGCGTGCGTGAGCGTGTTAGATAGGAGTGAATGGAGACGAATGGCTTTTGGGACCTTTACGAGCTGCTGAAGTGTGAGCAGGGAAATATTTTGTGAAGGGATTCGGGGAAATCGATTAGCCGGACTTGAGTCCTGGAAATGGGAAGTAAAATGCCTGCACTTTAAAGGAGGGGTTTGGGATATTGGCAGTTTTGAGGGACATCTAAGCTGTCGTATCTGAGCGCTTCTGCAAAGACAGTGATTATATATGAGTGATGGTGAAAGTGTTGAATGATGACGAAAGTTTTTTTTCTTTTGGGATTTTCTTACTTTTTGGGTCACTCTGCCTCGGTGGAAACTGCCGACGTGTTAATATATATATATATATATATATATATATATATATATATATATATATATATATATATATATATATATATATATATATATATATATATATATATGCAATAAAATCACAGCAGTAAACAGGTGATATCACGATATGCAAAACAACCACTGTGAAAAAAATAGTGAACTTCCAATTATTATAATTATAACAATACAAATATTCTTCCATATGCATATGTGCTACTAAGGTAACATAATAATATGATCCCTCTATCTTTCTATCTTAATTTTTCCAATCGTTTTTAAAATATCACTTAAAACTAAAACATATGCTTAATTTAAGTACGTTGGCTTTATTCTAAGTCTAACTTTTTAATGCCACTGTGAGCTTTGTGTTCACGTCGAGGCGCCTCGCCCTCGCCCTCGCCCTCGCCCGGGACTAAACATTCTTTCAGAGATTCTTCCTGAACAAATGTTTATCTCAGAATCACTCAGCATGATTGCAATTTTCCTCTCAAGAGACTGATAAGATGTTGTCTCACTAAGCCTTTATGAAATAACGAAAAAATATATATTAAAAGTCAGTTCTGTTTTAATGCTAATTAATTAATCTGGATGATTATAAAAAGAGATTAAACGTTTGTGAATCGTTACGATAAAAGCTCTCCACACAACTTCTATAAGAATACAAACATTAAAAAAACGTTGCATTTTATTCATTACGATGATTTTCAAAGTATCCTTTTTATTTCTATGAGAATATTAGCATTAATGTTATTAGTAGTGGTCATAAAATGGAGGCAATGAGAATTGATAATAAAAGTGGGTAGCTTCGGTTCTTTAGATTATGAGCCTTATACAAGAGTCAGTGTAAGAGTGTATATAAAGATAAAATATATATAAAGATAAAGTAGGATACATATGTAATACTGTTCTATTCCTTTATATGAGGAATGTGTCAGTCACATTGCAATGATTCATATTGTTATTAAGAGACTGGAGAGAGTTGAGGCTTATCTTCATAATCTCAACTAGTTGTTCCTGCTCCTGAGATGACTAAGTACAGAGATTAGGCGCTAATTTTTTCAACGCACCGATCGTCTCCCACCGAGACAGGGTGACCCGAAAAGAAAGAAACGATTTTTTTTTTTTTACATTTAGTAATTTATACAGGAGAAGGGGTTAACAACCCCTTGTTCCTAGCTTATATTGTAATTATTTTACAAACTAATAATTGACTTATATAAATCTTTATTTGTGAGAGCATCGGAAGTCTTATTTAGGTTAAAGAGTAGAATAGGGAACGTTGGCGCTTAGATACTCAAAAATTCAGTCGTAAATTATACACCACTCTATGATCGAAAAATCCAACTATTGTTCAAAAAGTTTAAAGGAGTGGTAGATTATTACAGCGAATCTGCTCTAACTACCCTGATTTTGCAACCCCACTAATTTCTCTTACCAGTTAGTGCATTTGGTCAACTAGTTGTCATGTAACCTTTACAAAGATAAAAAGTCTGTTGTGTGCACCTCCTGTATTCATGCCGCTG
The DNA here is from genome assembly GCA_009830355.1 of Cherax destructor. NCBI lineage: Eukaryota > Metazoa > Arthropoda > Malacostraca > Decapoda > Parastacidae > Cherax > Cherax destructor. Next base: position 51,497 of record WNWK01004767.1, read on the forward strand.
GATAACACAAAATATAGTTAATAATAATAATAATAATAATAATAATAATAATAATAATAATAGTTTATTTGGACATGATACAAAGAATTACATTTGGTTATTGAGATTACATGAGATGTACATGCCAAAAGCCCCTAGTATGCAGGGCATTTTGATGCCAGAGATAGTGGAGTTGGTAAACACTTTCGGATATGTGTCCTTTAACTAATGTAATTTTTCACAGAAAAGCTGAAGAATGAGAAACTAATGCAACATGAGTGGCTTCTTCAGTCCAATACAGAGAAGAATAGTGGAAGATCAGGAGTTGAAGGTAAACAGTGTCTCAGCCTGGAGTCGATGTGAAGGGAATATAAATCTTAATAAATATACAGCATAAGAACAAAGAAGGGGATTACATACTACAGAGAGGTAAGGCAAAGCAGTTGAAGGCGGCGTCACCATGGAAAAATCAGGTGGAAGTAGGTCAAGCCTATAGGTTAGGCAAGCTTAGAATTCACTGTGTCAAGATCCCAAATATAATTCTGCGCTTGTCTAACCTATAGGCATGACCTACTTCCATTTGTAGAATTTACCATATTGACATTGCTTCCGACTGCTTCGCCTCACCAGTCTACAGTATATAAGCCCCTTCTGCACTCATATAGAACATAAGAAAGAAGGAGCACCGAGTCGATTTTCAAAGGGCCGAGAAAGTTGCATCAATCAGGTCCATGGAGAAAGAAATGTAATAAAATCAAGTTTCACAAAAAAATAGTATTTATTTTAATAAGATTAATAGTTCTGGGTTAAATAAATTAGATTAATTTATAATTAATAGAAGTTGTTAGGAATTTAAGCTAAGCCTGACATTATATATAGAGTGGAACTCAGGATTTGGTACGCACCGAATATCATACGTTTCGGATTTAGACCACTTTTTTGGGCAAAATTTTGGTCCGGATATCGTACCTCCACCTGGAAATCGTACGTATCAGACACGTCCGCTCATATATTTGAGACTCAATCTGCCTTTGTTACTCGTTGAGTAAACATTACTCCGCGAATTCATCCGAAACATTTCGTAATAATCCATTATTTTTTGTGCTTGCGACTGCTAAATAAGCCACCATGGCGCCAAAGAATGTTCAGCCCTTTGATAAAGAGGGCGAGAAACACGATAGAATTCTTCAGTCATTCAACGATTCTACGATATGTACGATACTAAAGCAGCAGGAGTCGATAAAGGCTATAGCGCCAGCCAGCGATAAAGTGTAGCAAGTAAATTCAGCGATTAAGCGATAGAAAAAGAACGACACGAAACTAACTCCTCCAATGTTGTTGGAGGTTTATAGGGCCACTGACAACATACGCCGCCCTGCTCTATCTTCCACCATCCTAAACCTCTGCCAGCATCTCCTCCAAGGTAAGTGTGTACTATGGTATACATACAATAACCACTTTATTTCTTTACATTATATATTATGTTTTTATACAATATTTCTTATTTATAAATTACGTACATTGTTTCAATGTTTTCCTTATGAAACTGTGATTTAGTGCAGTTAGCCTTACAAACACTCTGTTTTATTTATTATTTATTAACACATCGGCCGTTTCCCACCAAGAAAAACTTTCAGCATCATTCACTCCATCACTGTCTTGCCAGAGGCGTGCTGACACTACAGTTATAAAACTGCAACATTAACACTCCTCCTTCAGAGTGCAGACACTGTTCTTCCTATCTCCAGGACTCAAGTCCGGCCTGCCGGTTTCCCTGAATCCCTTCATAAATGTTACCTTGCTCACACTCCAACAGAAAGTCAAGTCCTAAAAACCATTTGTCTCCATTCACTCCTATCAAATACGTTCACACAGGCTTGCTGGAAGTCCAAGCCCCTCGCACACAAAACCTCCTTTACCCCCTCCAACCTTTCCTAGGCCGACCCCCTACCCCGCTTTCCCTCCACTACAGATTTATACACTCTCGAAGACTTTCTATTTTGTTCCACCCTCTTTACATGTCTGAACCATCTCAACAACCCCTCCTCAACCCTCTGGATAATAGTTTTAGTAATCCCACACCTCCTCCTAATTTCCAAACTATGTATTCTCTGCATTATATTCACACCACACATTGCCTCCAGCGTTCTCCTTGTTGCAACATTCACAACCCATGCCTCACAGGCCGAGCCACCACTTGGACAAGGCCCGGGCCGGGAGAGTCCCGGCGAATCAACAACATGCCTCACACCCATACAAGAGTGTTGGTAAAACTATACTCTCATACATTCCCCGCTTTGCTTTCATGGATAAAGTTATTTGTCTCCACAAACTCTTCAATGCACCGCTCACCTTTTTCCCATCATCAATTCTATGATTTACCTCATCTTTCATAGACCCATCCGCTGACACGTCCACTCCCAAATATCTGAATACATTCAGCTCCTCCGTTTTCTCTAATAATAATGGGAAGATATGTAGTCACAACAGAAGAGAGAATGGCATATATCATATTTCTATGTTATTAATATTGTTTATTATGTCATATTAGATGAATTGTGATAGCTAAATAAGCCGTAGAGTTGATATTAGCGTCATATTCAAGTACATACATATTTTGTACTGTCTCCAAACAATAAACTGTCCTCCCTCTCCCCTCTTCGCTGTCTTCCATACACCACCAATACTCTTCAGTAAAGGTAAAGTGATTTAAATGTTCATTTATCCATTTCATTAGTCCCTTATATTTATTTCTCGTTGTTTTCTGTATGTAAAGCTATAGTTATCTCTATAAAATGTATTTTTTGTTAATACTTTTGGGTGTCTGAAACATATTAATTGAATTTACATGATTTATTATGGGAAATATTACTTCGGTTTTCTTAAGTTTCGTATTTAGACCGACCTGCTGGAATGTATTAAGTACGAAATCCGGGGTTCCAATATATATATATATATATATATATATATATTATATATATATATATATATATATATATATATATATATATATATATATATATATATATATATATATATATATAAATGTCTTGCCGATAGGTAAAAACTTGCGATTTAGGCTTAAGCCATATAGTTCTCGAAAATTTTAATTTGAGGTGAGTTCACTACAATCCTGGTCACCATTTTTTATATACTATGTTAAGTGGAGTGGCTCATCATTGTAAAGCTCATTTCATATTGTTTTCAAAAACATATATATTTCAGTTTAAAATAAGCCCAGTTGAAATCGCTCCTATAAAGTCATTGAACTATAAATTAACAAATATTTACCCGCATAATGACATGGTGATCGTTAGGATGTGAGTTTCAACACCCACATATCATTTTAGAACGTCTCATATGTTTTTGAAACGAGTTCAAAAAGAGCTTTAATAAAATGTCACTCAACGTAGAGCTCCTTAACAAATGCCACCCTATGGAATGCCAGCCGTATCCTCCTTCATATTAAAAATTTTGGTACACAGTATGACTGGTTGCACTGATTTTTATAGCGATTCAACCACATAATCACAAACAAATATACAAATAGTCAGTCAGTCTAGGAAAGAAACACAAATGAAAATTTTCAAATATTTATACAACTTGCAGCTTACTGAAGTGACACTTAGAATAGGAAACTGAAAATATATTAATGAAATCGCTACGTAAGTGTTTTGTCAAACGATAATTTCTGAATAACATATATTTTGTATGTAAGGAAAAGACACGTGCATAAAGACCAAGTATTTATGTGGGCAACGCGCTGCTCTAAGTAAATATTTACGAAGTTATACTGTACTAAATTCATCATATGTGATTATTCTAATTCTCATGAGAAGATAAAGTTTTATTAAAGTGAAACGTTGGCCAAATATAAGATTGTTCTGCCATACTTGTGTCGCTGTTCTCAGTCTTATTGTATTTTGTACATGTCAACGATACCTAGCTTAGACTCTCAACAAACTTGTTAATGACATGTTTTAAAAACATGAATTTTGCCTGTATTATTACCGTTGTATTATTACAATTCACATACCTCAGAATTTTGTTGGCAGTGTTTGCATAATGTGTTATACGTGACAAGTATTACTTACAGTTAAGTTGTTCGCTTAAAAGTATGTGTAGAATGCCAGGAAAAGCGGCAATATCTTATGTTGTTTTGAACATAATTTTCATTCATGGTCTCTTTACAAGACATTAAAAGAAATATATTACCATTTTGGCGTCTTGGGGACACCGGACTACGTTGAAAAGTTTTGCCTAAGTAACGATGAACAGTATATTTCTTACTGTAACAAGAAAGGCAATAAGTATTCAGCGTTGTACACAGCAGTGGGAGGACGAGAATCACGGGGAGGAGGGGCGACCTGGAGCTGCAGAAGTGTTGGAGGGTTAGTGGGTGGGGAAAGGGAGGTTCCCACAGGATGAGTGTCGGTGGGGAGGAGGAAGAGAAAGGTGAATAAAGGAAACGACTGGTGGGAGCAGCGGGAGGCTGGTGCTGAGCGATAGGGAAGGAAAAAAGAGCGTGTGTATAAAGGAGATCCTGATTGGTGGATGGTATGAGAGGAGCATTTTTTTATTAAGCAACAGTGGATACATCAGTAGTGTGTAACCACAAATCTCTCTCTCTCTTTCTCTTATTTATCCAAAGGGTTTCATAGGGTTAGGCTAAGAGCTCCTATCTTTATTTACAAGCTAAGAGCTGTTACCAACCTCAGCTCATTTGAAAGCCTTTTTTATTTTTGAGACAAGCAAATAGGGAATAGGAAGAAGTTGGAGCCATCCGTGAGCCAACGATTTCCTTTGTTAAACTTAATTTATTTCAATAATGTCGGTATGCTACACAAACATGTTTCAGATTAGCCATTTTAGGAATGAATGATCTCAGGTGAAGTGATGGTATTGATGGTCGTGGTGTAGTTGCTGTTTGCTGATCTTGTTGTGTAGAAGCTCATTTCTCGCTGACAGATTTACCCAGGCTGGTTCCAGATGAGAGATGAATCGTCTTACCCTCCTCTCTATTCTGTCAAGTTGATTTTTGTAGGAAAAAAAAAAAAGAAGTCGTAGATGACACTGGGGGAGGGAGGGGGGAGCAATCCAATCACTCGCTCTCTCTCTTTTTATACAGGATTTTAAAAGGTTAGGTTAAGGGTTTCTAACCTAATTTAGAAGCTAAGAGCTGTTTCCTACGTAAGCTCATTTTAGAGCCTTTTTATTGCTATGAGGCATACAAATAGGGAACCGGATGAACATAAGAATGGAGTAAAACTGCAGAAGGCCTACTGGCTCATACAAGGCACGTCCTCTGAACAAACCATTAACACCACCCACTTGTCCACTATTTTTCCAAAGCCACACAAGAATTCCCGTAAATACCTCAGGTAATATTCAAACCCAGCCATATAAGGGCCAACGATTTCATTTGGTCAACTGACTTAATTTCGATGATGTCATTATGCTGTACGAACATGGTCCAGACTCGAGTCATCCTAAAAATAAAGAATCTCAGATGAAGTGATGCTCTTGAGAAGGGCACAGCCAGAGTGTAACTGTTGTTTGCTGCCCATCTTGTTATGTAGAAGCTCATTTCTAGCTGTCCCCTTAGTGGAGCCAATATGGTCAGTGTACACTGACTATATTGGTCATGTACACTGACAGTAAAGCCACCTACATCCCTCCGGTGTTGAAGGCTCTGCTGAAATGACAGATCTGTCTAGGTTCGGGTCCAGGCGAGAGATGAGTCGTCTTGCTCTGTTCTCTATTCTGTCAAGAAGTCGCAGATGAGATGGGGCAGGCAATCCAAGAAAGTGGATCATACTGAAAGTGTGAGCGTACTTGTGCCTCATACATACTCTTGCAACCTCTACTGTCGAGTAGAAACGAGATACGTTGAAATGCAGAAAGCTTCCTGGCCGATTTGTTGGCAAGATTTGTAATGTGATTCTTCATAATCAGTTTGTAGTAAAATTTCACGCAGGATGTATACAGTATCCAGGAGGTCCGTCTCCAGCACACCTAGATCTGGGAAGAATATGGAACGAGTTTTGATAGCATTTGTATAAAGGATGCAGGGGATGCTAAACCGGTGAAGACCCTCATACGAATGGTGGAGTCGAAGTTAGTATGAAAGTAGGGAAGGAGGTTTGTTAATGTGGCGGGATGGGGTGGCTATGGAGGCTATCAAAAAGTTGTATATTAGTGAGATAAGAGGTATACTTCGATGTGGTATGGTTCATTAAATCATGAGGATTCTTTGATGCAATGTTATGAGGTGGAGGCTAGGATAGAGTTTATGATCATATAGAAACCGAGGAATTAAAGGGTTTAATCAAGGGCTGCAAAATTAAATTTTTAATGCACTGATGGATGCAGAACTCGGGGGGAAAGGGAGAATAAACCATCAGCGTGTGTGCTCAGTTTACTGAATGCCAGTCGCATGGCTGTAAGTGCTCGGGGACTCGAGAAGAATTTGGGTGGATATTTGTTGGAGGCAATGAAGGCAATGAGGTTTTATATGGATGAGTGGTATAAGTGGGGTGAGGGTAGAGGAGCTGAGGCATGTTATTCTGTGGGGAGTAGGTTGGGGAGTAGGTTAGGGAGGACGGGAATAGATCGGGGAGTCATCAATGACAGTAAAGTTCGAGGCTGTGGCTGCTTCGGCAATCGATAAGACTCCTGGGATATATGGGTTGCCGGTGGAATTTAATGTAATATATTGGGAATTTTTGAGGGCCTTTCTTGTGTGTCTGATGAATGCAATAAACGACGGGGGCAAAATGGGACATCAGGAGATAACAGCGATGACTGTCCTACAGTAGAGCCGAAGGGTAAGGAAGAAGTAGGGTTGGAAGATTACAAGATCATAAAGATTTTAGGAAATAGGATGAAACACGTGGGGCCAATGACTATGGGCGATTTGGGATACCAGGAAGACCGATTAAAGAAGGTGTTCCCAAATGATTATAGATGGCAGATATGCAACTGTACAGTAGAAGGGGGCTCTCATCTCTGAACTGGAAGGGGATGCATACGATTCTGTCTTGAAGGGGTGTTCAGTGCGGTGATTCTGGGGAAGTGGTGTTGACATGGGTGGAAACTTTGTATGGTGGAGTGACGAATCGGGTTATGATTAATGGCAAATTAGTAATGGGGTTTGTAATGAAAAACGGATTGAGGCAGGGTTGCCCAGTGTCGCAAATATCATTTACATCGTTTTATTGGATTAAGTTGGGTCGGGTGGAACGGGTTTCTTACGAGTTGGAGACAAAATGTATCCTGTTATCGTTCGTTATATTGATGTTAAACCTATGTTTGTTAATGAGTGTTCAAGGTTGGACGAGTTATAGGAAGTGGTAGGGACATGGTGGAGGAATGTCAGCAAGGTTGGGGTTGGTTGCCTAGGGAAGCACGAGGCCCTTGAAAATTTGTGGTAACCAGTTTGCTAATGACAGGTTATGGTGAGGAAGGTTAACTTGGAATTTGTTCAGATGATAACGTGAACAGCTTAGGACTTTATCGCTTACAACATCTTACTCCTTAGCAGAGGGCGATTATTGTGAATATGTTACTGTATAGCAAGGCTCTTTATATGGATGTCTTCAAGACCGTTTGTAAGATGTTGGGGTATGGAATGTAGTGTAGAACATTTTAGGGAATGAGAGCTGGACGATTGTTTGAAGTTACTGCTAGGTTAATGTTGTTACCAGAACCTAGCCGGATCCTGGTACGAAGGTTGTGTGGAATCTTCATGTGTATATTTTTACTTGCTCGGTGTTATTGTTCTGCTTTTATACATTGATCGTATGAAGCTCTTATGTAACATACAATACATTTTCTTCTCTCTATCAAAATGTGTTAGTGATGTTCTGAAAACATTAAAAAATTACAAGCGATCTATAGGTCCAATCTTAGTTATTGTATATAAATAGAGAAGCATATAAATACAGAAACTGCACCTACCATTAGATGGATAATATATAGTTATGATCAGCATGCGACGATCACACGTTATAATGCAAACATGTACCCATGATCAAAGCTCTCCCAAAAAATTGCTATGCAAGACTTAAAATACTAAATGTTGAAATATCTATGGTATAAATGTTATGTCGCGTACTATTTATTATTTCGTCATAACATAGAAAAACATGAATATATATTTCCTGGCCTGATATATCCTAATAATAAATATGTAAAACTTTCACGTGTAAATAGCTATACAGAAAATATATATGTATGATGCGCCATAATAAACCTTAAATTCTTGTACCTAAAAACCTCGTTATAATAATGTTCCAATTTTTCTCAATGGGTAATATTTAAGTATTGCTCGAGAATAAAGACAGAGGCATCTTTCAAGAGGTTGGTTGATCAATGAGGTTTAAAGCAAATCGCCTGTTCGAGGGTCATTAAAGATTCATTGTAACGTCTTCACTACCAGGTAAGTAAGAGTATTTTATCCCTAAAATAAGGAGTAAGTAAACTCTTAATGACATACATCTCTAGGTGTATATAACCTGTGTCTCTCAAGAATTTTAAACATTTTTATTTACAAATCTCATCATTTTCATCTTTCACGATTAATGATTATATATATATTTTTATGCTCTGCTCAGGAACACCGATCTACCATGAAAGAAGCTTTTTCCTTGGATCAGAACCCGAGTGAAAACTAAAATCGTGTTATCCTTCTACTGCCTCTGTACACTGTATATTGTCTACTTGCCCTTTTTTTTAAGATTTTCAAATGTTGAATTCACATGACAGGACAAAAACACAAAAAAATACCATAAAAATATACAAAAGATACACAAATAAGGACTGTGGGCGAGTGTTCAGGACACATTAAAACATTCACAAAATTCCTTTCTGGCATCCTAGTGCCATGCCAACCATCTCCAGACGTCACAAAATAGCTCTTTTATAATTTGATTTGGGAATCTCAGGAGGGATAAAAAATCCTTCAATTGAATTTGTTTCGAGGTTGAAGTAGAATATTTGGGAACCAGAAATAACTGACAGGATTATCTGGCAACTTGGGGAATTTTTCTGATTTTTAGTGACGTTATTCTTAGGACTTGTACACGGACTTACTATACATATAAACAAAAATTGTTTGAGTTTGTGTACGTGTGTGTACTCACCTAGTTGTACTCACCTAGTTGTGGTTGCAGGGTTCGATTCATAGCTCCTGGCCCCGCCTCTTCACTGGCCGCTACTGGGTCTCTCTCCCTTCGCCAAGAGCCTTATCATACCTCTTCTTAAAGCTATGAATTGATCCTGCCCCACTACATCGCTTCCCAAGGTATTCCACTTCCTGACCACTCTGTGACTGAAGAAATACTTCCTAACATCCCTGTGATTCATCTGAGTCTTCAACTTCCAGCTGTGCCTCCTTGTTGCTGTGTCCCATCTTTGGAACATTCTGTCTCTGTCCACCTTGTCAATTCCTCTCAGTATTTTATGTCGTTATCATGTCCCCCCTTACTCTCCTGTTGTGAAGTATGGGCTCCTAACGATAACGTGGACTGTATGTTACTTAACTTATTGATGAATCCAAGATGTCGCAGCCTTCCCCAACACCTTCTCAGGGGATCCATATATTGCCACACTCTCCACAGGGCTGTATGGAAAAAATATCACACATGAGTATATATTGCCCCAAAGGAGCGTATATCCTTATTTCAATCTTAGATGGACTGAAAGGCGTTTTACTCACTGTTTTGGACTAAAAAGTCCACGCATAACCGCCGTCTTTGGGTAAAATTTAATGTTCTTGACTACAAGAACTGCGCAGTCCCCGTTTGACCAGAACATCAAATTCTTACCTTGCTCGTGTAACTTTGAGCGATGGTGTTGGCTCCACCATATACGGCGGAAATGCTGTCTTGATTGTAGAATGCCGCTGAAGTCACCGTCTTGTTTCGATGGAATTCACTTGCGATTGTCTCTACGTTTGTGTTTTTGCAGTAAGAAGTTGCGCACACTTCTGAATATACTGCAATGTTGATGTTATTCACTAAACGCGCTGGAACAGAGTTCTTATCTTATTTCCCGACGTTAGTGGAGATTAAAATTATATTAACGGACGCGTACGAGTAATGTCTTTGTTGATTTACGTCGCCTCGCGCCGCATGACCCCTAGAGCCGTATGACATCTACGGAGCCTGTATTCAATCTGCCCCTCATGCTGCCTTGTGGCTCGTGCCTCGTGCAGCCATGTGGTGCCACGAGGTGCCTCGTGGTGCTGTGGTCAGCACAATTCGTGACACACTGTTGACAGTACATCTGGCTTGAATTAAATTGTTTATGCAGCCAGACACGCCTCCTCTGGCCCTTTCCTAAGGGTGGAAAGGGTGAGGGCCCTTACCAAGGGTAGTAAGGGCGCATACCCCCCTCCTTTGGAGAATTTTCTCCACACCTGTCCTCCAATGTCGTCAGGTCGATTTCCCTTAACCTCTCCTCATAGGACATACCCCTTAGCTCCGGGACTAGTCTTGTTGCAAACCTTTGCACTTTCTCTAGTTTCTTTATGTGCTTGGCTAGGTGTGGGTTCCAAACTGGTGCTGCGTACCCCAGTATGGGCCTAACGTACACAGTGTACAGGGTTCTGTACGATTCCTTGTTAAGATGTCGAAATGCTGTTCTTAGGTTTGCTAGGCGCCCGTATGCTGCAGCAGTTATTTGGTTGATGTGCGCCTCAGGAGATGTGCCTGGTGTTATACTCACCCCAAGATCTTTTTCCTTGGGTGAGGTTTGTAGTCTCTGGCCCCCTAGACTGTACTCCGTCTGCGGTCTTCTTTGCCCTTCCCCAATCTTCATGACTTTGCACTTGGTGGGGTTGAACACCAGGAGCCAATTCCTGGACCAATCCTACAGCCTGTCCAGATCCCTTTGTAGTTCTGCCTGGTCCTCGTCCGATTGAATCCTTCTCATCAACTTCACATCATCTGCAAACAGGGACACTTCGGAGGTTATTCCTTCCGTCATGTCATTCACAAATACCAGAAACAGCACCGGTCCTAGGACTGACCCCTGTGGAACCCCACTCGTCACAGACGCCCACTATGACACCTCGCCACGAACCATGACTCGCTGCTGTCTTCCTGACAGCAGCGAGTCATTGGTGTGCCTTCTCTGTTATCCCTGCCTGGTCCTCCAGCTTTTGCACTAATCTCTTGTGTGGAACTGTGTCAAACGCCTTCTTACAATCAAAGAAAATGCAATCTACCCACCCTCTCTCTCTTGTCTTACTGCTGTCACCCTGTCATAGAACTCCAGTAGGTTGGTCACACAGGATTTCCCGTCCCTAATACCGTGTTGACTGCCGTTGATAAGCTCATTCCTTTCTAGGTGCTCCACCACTCTTCTCCTGATAATCTTCTCCATGACTTTGCATACTATACATGTCAGTGACACTGGTCTGTAATTAAGTGCTTCATGTCTGTCTCCTTTTTTAAAGATTGGGACTACATTTGCTGTCTTCCATTTGCTGTGTGTGTGTGTGTGTGTGTGTGTGTGTGTGTGTGAGTGTGTGTGTGTGTGTGTGTGTGTGTGTGTGTGTGTGAGAGAGAGAGAGAGAGAGAGTGTGTGTGTTGGAGTGTATGTGTGTGTGTACTCACCTAGTTGTGGTTGCAGGGGTCGATTCATTGCTCCTGGCCCCGCCTCTTCACTGGTCGCTACTGGGTCACTCTGCGCCATGAGCTTTATCATACCTCTTCTTAAAGCTATGAATGGATCCTGCCTCCACTACATCACTTCCCAAACTATTCCACTTCCCGACCACTCTGTGACTGAAGAAATACTTCCTAACATCCCTGTGGTTCATCTGAGTCTTCAACTTCCAACTGTGTCCCCTTGTTGCTGTGTCCCATCTCTTGAACATTCTGTCTCTGTTCACCTTGTCAATTCCTCTCAGTATTTTATGTTATCATGTCGTGTGTAAGTGTGTGTGTGTGTGTGTGTGTGTGTGTGTGTGTGTGTGTGTGTGTGTGTACTCACCTATTTGTGATTGGAGGTGTCAAATCACAGCTCCTTCCTCCTTCCCCGCCTTTTGACTGATCGCTACTACGTTCATTCTCTCCTTGCTCCATGAGCTTTATCGTATTTCTTCTTAAAGTACGTATGGATCCTGCTTCCAGTACATCACTCTCCAGATTGCTCTACTTCCTGACAACTCTATGACTGAAGAAATACTTCCTAACATCCCTGTGATTGATGTGAGTTTCACTTCCGTGTACCCTTGTTGTGTCCTATCTCTGAACTCCTCTGAGTTATATATATATATATATATATATATATATATATATATATATATATATATATATATATATATATATCCATGGGGAAGTGGAACAGAATTCTTCCTCCGTAAGCCATGCGTGTCGTAAAAGGCGACTAAAATGCCGGGAGCAAGGGGCTAGTAACCCCTTCTCCTGTATATATTACTAAATGTAAAAGGAGAAACTTTCGTTTTCCTTTTCGGCCACCCCGCTTCAGTGGGAAACGGCCGAAGTGTTGAAAGAAAGAAAGATATATATATATATATATATATATATATATATATATATATATATATATATATATATATATATATATATATATATATATATATATATATGTGTGTGTATGTATATATATATATACACTGTTTTCTTCAGTTATATACTCTTTATGTGTAGTGATAATGGTTGATAATGGTTTAACAGGGTTTATGTTAAACCATTATCAACCAAAGAGAAGCAATTAATCTTAACACAGGAGCTATTTTCAGGCATGTCATGGAACTGAATATTTTTGGAAAAGGCGGACAACAAATTTTAACGATAAATTTCATTTTTGTTCTAGTGTATAATGTGAACATATTTGATTTTTAAAATAAGAACATAAGGTGAAACTTATATCCGGTCTGCTTATCAATGAACTAAAAAATCAGGCCAAACTCCAAAAACTTAGCAACATACATTACTTTATGTGGTAAAAAAAAAATAATAAAACTAACAGCCGGCCTAGAATTGCAAAATGCATGTACCCCATCGGGTAAAAAGTTTTTATACATACCTATGTCCATTACTAACAACCATTAAACCGTCAACTTGAAAATGCTGTCCTTATTACAGTTCATGTAAGCACATGAACGTCCATTGAAGTACATATAAATACACATGTAAGTACAAATAATATACCCGTAACTATTTAAGAAGTCAGCGTTTTAAATCCATAAATGATGACTAACTTTGTTTCAACTCCCAAACACTACTGACTTTCTCTTGAGAGTAGAAAAATTACACATATTAGTACTGCATATTAATAACATAATATAACTCAAATAACATACAACAGTACTACAATCATAATGGATGTGTCCATGTTACGTGAGCTCCAGACTCAAGCTCGTTTCCAAAACCAACCAATCATTCACCAAACACACCACTCACTCCTCATTCTCACTACAAAATTACCAACTTTTGCTTGGACGACATTGATCAACATTGAAAACTTAAAATTCCTTACATCTGACTAACTGTGCACAGCACCACTTTTGCTGCCACCACAGCGGCCACAATCCAAGGCAAACCCAGAAATTTCCCCTGAATTATTAGTCGTATAGTCAGTCACAACATTCTATTAGTTCATGCATTCCCGACTCACTCATCTAATTCTATCCTATTGTCCATGAAGTCAACCCCTCAATACAACAATGCGTCATCCGACAACCCCATTCCCACTCCCCCTATTCTTCTTACCCCACTGTTTAACCCCCCCACCCAATCTCCTGCACACACACAATACCTCGCTCTTTAACATCCCCTCCCACAAGAATCCTCCCACTGACATTACACTTAAACATGATGAAACCCCCGCCCCTTCAGGTGTCAAGCCATTTCCTGCTCCCACTCACCCACCCAATAACACCTGCAAATTCATCTCTCTATACTCACTAGAGAACAAGTCTTCATATCTTCTTCCATACACCCACCTATTCCTATTTCTTGTCCTAATCATAGTTGCAGCTATTGCCCTAATGCGTTCTCGTGCCCCCACCTCCCTTACCCGCCATGACTCACACACAAAATCAACCATTACATACATTAAAGCCCTTCTCATGCTCTGACATCGCCAGAGAAGACAACACGCAATACCGAAGAATCCTAGAATCATCACTCATCTGTATATCCAACAACTTCAACCAGAACAACGGCTTCTACAACATAGCTGAACCTATTGCCAAGAAACTTCTTCAACGCTATCCCACCTAGAACTCAAGAATGGTACACTGCAGGTCCTTTAAGTCACACAATGTTTTTAACTATCACACTACTTTTAAGACTGTCACATGCAGCTTTCTCCACCTGACCCAGCATTCTCCACCTGACTGTACCCTATATATATCTCCATGTTGCTCATTTTCCAGGTAGATCTGTCTGTGACTCGATAAAGCCCACTGCGTGGGCGAAACGTTGTCAATAAAGGATCACATTATACTGCTTATGTGTTTATTTTTCCATTGTGTCGGTATTTTATACCATTTATTTCCACCATTCACACGTACTTTCACACCTGCCTCCCTATACACAGTCTCTACCCATCCCACTACATCCTCTCCAAAACCCTGTCTCCTCATGATCTCATACAACGTCCCCCTTTCTACACTATCATACGCTCTTTGCCAATCAATTGCTAAGACCCCTCCCTCAGTCCCATCCTCTATAAATTCTCTAATGCTTTCATGTCATGCCAATATCTTAGCAAAAATTTTGTAATCGGCATTCATTAACATAAATGGCCTAAAGTTATCCATGGTTTCCTTCTTACCCCTTTTCTGAACCAAAACCACCACCCCAGTACCTTGATCTATCCCTATACGACCCTCTCCTTTCATTATATTGAACAATAACACTAAGCATTCCTTTATAGCCTCCCAATGTACCTTATAAAATTCATTAATTATACCATCTAACCCTGGTGCCTTCCCCTCACTTAAACCATTCACAGCCTCCCATACTTCCTCTACACTAACAGGTCCTTCCATGCTTGCTCTATCGCCATCCCCCACCCTTTTCACTATCCCTTCCAGTACAATGTCCCTCTCATGCTCACTCACCTGTCCACAATTCCAATACTTCTTAAATCATTTATCTGCATATACGCTTATCGCCTCAGTATTACATAATCTTTGCCCCCTCACATATCCACCCATATCTCCCCTACTTCCACACATGAAATTGTCAGCCCCTCCCTCTATTTCCTGCACTTATTTAACACATATTTTGATGGGCTATCTCCCCATAAAACATCATATATCCATGCTTGCACACGACAGGCATCAAAACGCTCATTCTGAATACTACGCAACTTATCCTTTAAAACCCGAATTTCCTTCAAAGCAGACATTCCCTGTCTTTCATAATACTCCCCCAATAATCCCTCCATGTACTTCTGCAACCCATAAGACCAGCACACCTCCTCCCTGCCCAACCTCCTATAGAACCCCTGAATTCCTTCTTTTGCTACCTTTTCCCACCAATTCAGAAAAGCCTCACCATCTTCCCTCAGTTTTTTTCCCTGCCCCCAAATCTCCCTCCACCAATGGATAAAAGATTCTCGTTGGCCCTCCACATGCAACAATTTACCATTTAATTTCCAATATCCCTTAAACCATTTTACCGACCCTTTCATGTTGCATCCACCATAACTCCTCTATGATCCGAAAATCCCACATCTATGATATTAATCCCCACTACACTAACCTGATCTGTTATATAAATCCTATCCAGTCTAGCAGCATAATCTCGTCTAAAGAAAGTATTCTCCACCAGCCCCCCCTCACTACGTCCTTTAAACCCACTCCATTCAACACGTCTCTCAATACTCCCAACACACATCCAGCTCCCCGAGGCTCTGCATCCTTACTCCTAATGATACAGTTCCAATCCCCCCCCCACAACCACCACTCTGGGCAGCCCTCGCAAAGCATACATGAGATGATCATTCACAAAGTCTTCCTTGATTTTTCTATTAAACTCTGCCGGCAAATATACACCAACAAAGCTAACTCTTATACCTCCCCATTCCCCATCTACCCTTACTATCCTGCCATCCCCACTCTCCTCCCAAGCCATCAACTGAAAAGGGCTTGACACCTGTATGACTATTGAAATACCACCCTTTAATCTCCTAGTCGAACCAGCAAACACATCATACCCCTCCACACGCACATCTCTACCAATCTTAAAGTTGTGTTCTTGCAGAAAACCCACTTGTATATCAAAGCGTCTTAAGGTCACCCCTACCCACTTCCTCTTAATTTCAGCCCTCATTCCATTAGCATTGATAGTTAAACACCTGAAAAGACTCTTGTTCTTTGTTGTTGCATCACCACAGGGGTTCGTGATTCCCCTACTATAACCCCACACTTCCCTCCCTTTACACCTTTTACTCGTCCTTTAAAAGCAACCCCTCCTTTCCCCTTCTGTGACGCAACTACCAAGGGTTTTTTACAAGACCTCTGTGCTTGTGTTAATATGTCCTCCCCGTCCGAAGATGCTACTGACCTTTTCTGTGATTCACTTGCAATATCCATACCAGTATCACTATCATCTTCTTGACCTTTTGCACACTCATGCACATCTGCTCTGACAATCACACTCACCTTCTCATTAAAATCATTTTCACCAGCACCCATCTCGTCCTCACACCCCATACTTTCCTTATTCACAGGGCTACGTTCCTCACTAAGCATCGGCAAGGCCTCATCCAACAGATGCCCCAGGTCCTCCAAAGACACTGGAATGTCCTCCACCACTTTCACCTGGGGTTGATCCACCGATACCTCCACAGGTAGCGTACGACAGGTATCCATACTATTCTCCGCAATTTCACTCCATTTCTTCGCACCATGAGCAGGTCCTCCCTTGACCTCTCAGCACCTGCTTCTCCCAGCAGGTCACTGTCCACTTGAGTCACTGCACACTGTTGTACCTTCCGAGGACACTCTGCCGCCATATGATCATATGCTGCACACATACGACACGTCCTCCTTTGCCCTGCGTACGTGACATAAACTTGCATCCTAAATTCCGGCATTACAACGTACGATGGGATAGGACGCCTGATAGTCATTTTCAGCGAGTATGAGCCTTCCAAGAGGCCCTCAAAGGGCCCCTCTCACCATTTTCCCACATTCACTGCATGGACGATGCCAAAATCTTTAAATACGTCCATTAAATCAACCGATCCTGCTTCAAAAGAGACATTACGTACTCTAATCCACACATAAGAGCGCGAAACGTCCCTCAGTCGCACCTCCATACTGCTGTTTACTGCATAGACCTTATCTTGATAGGTGTCAACCAAGCGCTCGTACTTTTGGGTCGATGACAACTTGATAAACACCCTGCTCATTCCATTTAGAGCCACTCCATACAGGTCTCCGATGTCTATATGATAAATATCCTGCAGGATTCGTTGCAACATCATAGGCACCGTTTCAGGCTGCAAATTCCTGTTCACCAACTCCAAACACACAGTGTTTATACGGCGTCTGCCGGATGCCGCCATGTTGTGGTGCTCTGCCACCAGGAGGCAGAGCACCACGTCCGCACAGTAAGAAGGCTGCGCGTGGAATGTCATAGAAATTATTAGAGATGATTAGGATACAGAAGACTAGGGACCAACTACCCCAATTTAAGCTAAAAATCTGGGCCAGGAGCTGCAGCGCTACCCCACAAGCGCAACCAAACGACTCAAAATACGTTTCTTCCCTTTTATCCGTCCCCATCTCCCAGACTCTTGCTCTTGTTGCCAGTATGTACGTTGTAGAGGTGTTCGTGCTATCACGCACATACACAAACCTACGTAAACGTATCCGCTTCCTACGCCCCAAGTGGCTACTGAAATCCTTGAGATAAAACCTTAAGCAGGAAATTCCGGCCCCACGCTCAACTTCTCAGTGAATTCCTTCAGGTTGATAGAATGTTGGCACGAGCTCCCGGTGGTGGGGCGATGCCTGAACTTGGTTCTTCGATTTTTAAACTGTATTCTATGATTTCAGGGATGAAATGTTTCAGTAAGTCGTTACCAGGCACCTATAATGTTGCATTAATTGCAGTATGTCATACCAATACCAATTTATATCGAAAAATATATGAATGCCTTATTTAAGCGTCTTGACAGATGTAGAATATGAAGAGTTCCTGGGATATTTGACTCAACAGCACAGGTCACGTAACCCAGGCAGAGGCGGATCTACTAAGTTTCAGGGCACCAAATCCCGGAGTGGGCCCCAGAAGCGACTTTAATCCATATTGCTTAAAAAAATTGGGTCTATTGTATGAGAAGGGTTTGCGAAGAGCCCCCAAAAATGTAGGTCTGCCACTGAACCCAGGTCTTCACCTTTTCACCTGGCGGGTAGATGACCTCACGTACTCATCACGCGGCTCTTCACCTTACCAGACGAGTTATAAATGGATTCGATTACATGATTTCTGTGTAACTTTCTTAAGCTTCCTTAACGTTAAAAATCGATATAATGAAAGCTTATGCTGTTTTTAGGTAGGGTGACTAGTAGAGCAAGAACGTAAGAATCAAGGAGCACTGCAACAGCAGACCTACTGGCCCATGCTAGGTAGGTCTCTCTCAAATTCAACTTCAACCCTTTTCACTCTTAAGCAGTGGTTGACAGTAAAGATACTTAACTGTTACGTGTTTGACTCGTCTACTTGTCAGTATTGTATACTATAAAAAATACTGAGCTATGTGAAAGGAATGTTATGGGTTTCCGCAATTCAGTGAGTGAGATTATTATATCCGTTTAAGAGGAAGATAGCCTGACTTTATGAGATATTCCTATGATGGATAAGAAACATGTCCAGCAATAGGTGTCATTTGATCAAGGCTGAGGAATTGATTTTCTCAAACTACCTCTCCGGAAAAAAAACACGGTACGGTTGGGATTAGAACCCATGGCAAGGAGTCGTAAAACGCCAGGTTCGAGGAGTCGCCGGTGGTACGACGTATCAACACACGGAGATTTCTGAACACGGATGCTGAGATGACCATCACCAGCACAAGACGACATCGGGGACAACAAATGTCCGAAAAGACAGAGGACCTCCTCTTCACAGGGCAAGACTACTGTGCAAGACGTCAAGACGTCTTATCCATGAGGTGACCAGCAGTGACTCCCGCAGTGGGAGCCACTGCTGGTCACCTCATGGATAAGACGGACCACACACAAAATCTGTGTATTCCCAAAATTAGGACTCCTAGCCAATGCTTAGAAATGAGAATTATAAATTTATATGATAAAAGGAGGGTTGGCAACCCTGGCGGTGGGCGGAGCTAAACGAGGATTCAAATCTTCACAACCGTTGACCTGTCAGTTGACCTGTGATCATCGTCAAGTGTGCGCCGCGTCTCTGTGTTTGTGTGTGTGTTATTTTTGTGGATAAATGATTCATTAAAGAACATCAGAATGGAAGAACACTGCAGCAAACCTACTGGCCCATACAAGGTAAGTCTTTCTCGAAACCAACCTTTTCCCAAAGTTACCCAAGAATTTGCTCAGTACCTCAGGTAATTGAATAAATAGTTTAGAAAACTGACACGTTGATAAATAAGACACATGTGCAACACTTGGGTATCTATTGTGGAAACTATATGCATTTTGCTACAGCTTGTGCAGGCACTAAAGTAGCCTCTCTCCGGACTGCTGTTGTTCATACTTCCCACTGGGCATCTTCTCATGGGGTTAATTTCTATTGGATAACTGGGGCCCTCCATATCTCTTTAGGTGGTTGGGATCATCTTTGTTTCCGTGAGCGGTTGGGTCCTTTTATATCTCCGTGAGTGGTTGGGGCCCTTTATATCTCCGTGAGTGCTTAGGGCCCTTTATATCTCCGTGAGTGCTTGGGGCCCTTTATATCTCCGTGAGTGCTTGGGGCCCTTTATATCTCCGTGAGTGCTTGGGACCCTTTATATCTCCGTGAGTGCTTGGGACCCTTTATATCTCCGTGAGTGCTTGGGACCCTTTATATCTCCGTGAGTGCTTGGGGCCCTTTAGATCTCCGTGAGTGCTTGGGGCCCTTTAGATCTCCGTGAGTGCTTGGGGCCCTTTAGATCTCCGTGAGTGCTTGGGGCCCTTTAGATCTCCGCGAGTGCTTGGGGCCCTTTAGATCTCCGCGAGTGCTTGGGGCCCTTTAGATCTCCGCGAGTGCTTGGGGCCCTTTAGATCTCCGCGAGTGCTTGGGGCCCTTTAGATCTCCGCGAGTGCTTGGGGCCCTTTAGATCTCCGCGAGTGCTTGGGGCCCTTTAGATCTCCGCAGTGCTTGGGGCCCTAGTCCGCATGCTTGGGGCCCTTTAGATCTCCGCGAGTGCTTGGCTTTAGATCTCCGAGTGCTTGGGGCCCTTTAGATCTCCGCGAGTGCTTGGGGCCCTTTAGATCTCCGCGAGTGCTTGGGGCCCTTTAGATCTCCGCGAGTGCTTGGGGCCCTTTAGATCTCCGCGAGTGCTTGGGGCCCTTAGATCTCCGGAGTGCTTGGGGCCCTTTAGATCTCGCGAGTGCTTGGGGCCCTTTAGATCTCCGCGAGTGCTTGGGGCCCTTTAGATCTCCGCGAGTGCTTGGGGCCCTTTAGATCTCCGAGTGCTTGGGGCCTTGATCTCCATGTGGGCCCTTTAGATCTCCGCGAGTGCTTGGGGCCCTTTAGATCTCCGCGAGTGCTTGGGGCCCTTTAGATCTCCGCGAGTGCTTGGGGCCCTTTAGATCTCCCGAGTGCTTGGGGCCCTTTAGATCTCCGCGAGTGCTTGGGGCCCTTTAGATCTCCGCGAGTGCTTGGGGCCCTTAGATCTCCGAGTGCTTGGGGCCCTTTAGATCTCCGCGAGTGCTTGGGGCCCTTTAGATCTCCGAGTGCTTGGGCCCTTAGATCTCCGCGAGTGCTTGGGGCCCTTTAGATCTCCGCGAGTGCTTGGGGCCCTTTAGATCTCCGCGAGTGCTTGGGGCCCTTTAGATCTCCGCGAGTGCTTGGGGCCCTTTAGATCTCCGCGAGTGCTTGGGGCCCTTTAGATCTCCGCGAGTGCTTGGGGCCCTTTAGATCTCCCGCGAGTGCTTGGGGCCCTTTAGATCTCCCGAGTGCTTGGGCCCTTTAGATCTCCGCGAGTGCTTGGGGCCCTTTAGATCTCCGCGAGTGCTTGGGGCCCTTTAGATCTCCGCGAGTGCTTGGGGCCCTTTAGATCTCCGCGAGTGCTTGGGGCCCTTTAGATCTCCGCGAGTGCTTGGGGCCCTTTAGATCTCCGCGAGTGCTTGGGGCCCTTTAGATCTCCGCAGTGCTTGGGGCCCTTTAGATCTCCGCGAGTGCTTGGGGCCCTTTAGATCTCCGCGAGTGCTTGGGGCCCTTTAGATCTCCGCAGTGCTTGGGGCCCTTTAGATCTCCGCGAGTGCTTGGGGCCCTTTAGATCTCCGCAGTGCTTGGGGCCCTTTAGATCTCCCGAGTGCTTGGGGCCCTTTAGATCTCCACCGCGAGTGCTTGGGGCCCTTTAGATCTCCGCAGTGCTTGGGGCCCTTTAGATCTCCGCGAGTGCTTGGGGCCCTTTAGATCTCCGCGAGGTGCTTGGGGCCCTTTAGATCTCCGCGAGTGCTTGGGGCCCTTTAGATCTCCGCGAGTGCTTGGGGCCCTTTAGATCTCCGCGAGTGCTTGGGGCCCTTTAGATCTCCGCGAGTGCTTGGGCCCTTTAGATCTCCGCGAGTGCTTGGGGCCCTTTAGATCTCCGCGAGTGCTTGGGGCCCTTTAGATCTCCGCGAGTGCTTGGGGCCCTTTAGATCTCCGCGAGTGCTTGGGGCCCTTAGATCTCCGCGAGTGCTTGGGGCCCTTTAGATCTCCGCGAGTGCTTGGGGCCCTTTAGATCTCCGCGAGTGCTTGGGGCCCTTTAGATCTCCGCGAGTGCTTGGGGCCCTTTAGATCTCCGCGAGTGCTTGGGGCCCTTTAGATCTCCGCGAGTGCTTGGGGCCTTTAGATCTCCGCGAGTGCTTGGGGCCTTTAGATCTCGCATGAGTGCTTGGGGCCCTTTAGATCTCCGCGAGTGCTTGGGGCCCTTTAGATCTCCGCGAGTGCTTGGCCCTTTAGATCTCCGCGAGTGCTTGGGGCCCTTTAGATCTCCGCGAGTGCTTGGGGCCCTTTAGATCTCCGCGAGTGCTTGGGGCCCTTTAGATCTCCGCGAGTGCTTGGGCCTTTAGATCTCCGCGAGTGCTTGGGGCCTTTAGATCTCCGCGAGTGCTTGGGGCCCTTTAGATCTCCGCAGTGCTTGGGCCCTTAATCTCCGAGTGTTGGGGCCCTAGCTCCATGTTGGTTGCCTTCCTAGATTCATGCTGGGGCCCTTTGATCTCGCATGCTTGGGCCTTAGATTCCGAGTGCTGTTTAATCTCAGTGTTGGGGCCTTAGTCGCGTGCGTCCTTAATTCGCGTGTGGGCTAGTTCGGTGCTGGCCTTTAGTCTCGCGGTGCTGTTAGCTCAGTGCTTGGGGCCTTTAGATTGCGAGTGTTGGGGTTTAGTTCCAGTGTTGGCTTTAGCTCAGTGTTGGCGTTCAGTGTTGCGTTCGGTGCTTGGGCAGTTCGATGTTGGCCAGTCGTAGTGTTAGCGTCGGTTAGCTCATGTTGGGACAGGTTGCTAGATTGCTTCTTTAGTTCAGTTGTGTTAGCTTAGTTCGCGTCTTGCTGTTCGAGTGTTAGCGCAGTGTTGCGTTACAGTGTTAGTACTTTAGCTCGGTTAGCGTTCAGTGTTGGCCAGTTTAGCTTGGTTAGGTTACGTGTTGCGTTACAGTGTTGCGTTCAGTGTTGCGTTACAGTGTAGCGTTACGTGTTGCGTTCAGTGTTGGTTACAGTGTTATTCAGTTACTTACAGTGTTGCTTCGTTCGGTTGCTAGATCTCCGTTACAGTGCTTGGGCTTACAGTTTAGACGTGTGGGGCCCTTTAGTTCACAGTGTTAGGCCTTTAATTCCGCAGTGCTTGGGCCCTTAGTCTGCAGTGCTTAGGTGACCTGTTAATCTCCTGCGAGTGCTTGGCTGATCTCGAGTGCTTGGGGCCTTTAGATCTCCGAGTGCTTGGGGCCTTTAGATCTCACGAGTGCTTGGGGCCTTAGATCTCCGAGTGCTTGGGGCCCTAGATCTCCGAGTGCTTGGGGCCCTGATCTCCGCAGTGCTTGGGGCCGCTGATCTCCACAGTGCTTGGGGCCTTAGATCTCACGCGAGTGCTTAGGGCCTTAGATCTCCTGAGTGCTTGGGGCCCTTAGATCTCCGCGAGTGCTTGGGCCCTTAGATCTCCGCAGTGCTTAGGCCTTTAGATCTCCGCGAGTGCTTAGGGCTTGACTCAGTCTATCTCCGAGTGTTGGGGCCTTAGATCTCCACAGTGTTGGGCCCTTAGATCTCCACGATGCTTGGGGCCCTTAGATCTCCGGTCTTGGGGCCTTTAGATCTCCCGAGTGCTTGGGGCGCCTTAGATCTCCCGAGTGCTTGGGGCCCTTTAGATTGCGAGTGCTTGGGGCCCTTTAGATCTCCGCGAGTGCTTGGGCCCTAGATCTCCACAGTGCTTAGGGACCTAGTCTCAGGAGTTGGGGCCTTTAGTCTCAAGTTGGTTGCTTCAGGTTTTAATTGAAGGTCTGACGTGCTCCTTAGATTCTTCGCAGTGTTCGACTCTGTTACAGTGTTAACGTTACAGTGTTAGCGTTACAGTGTTAGACGTTACAGTGTTGCGTTCGGGTTAGCGTTACAGTGTTAGCGTACGGTTAGCGTTTGCGTTACGTGTTAGCGTTACAGTGTTAGCGTTCAGGTTAGCGTTAGTTTACGTTACAGTGTTGCGTTACAGTGTAGCGTTACAGTTTGCGTTACATGTTAGCGTTACAGTGTTAGCGTTACAGTGTTAGCGTTACAGTGTTAGCGTTACAGTGTTAGCGTTACAGTGTTAGCGTTACAGTGTTAGCGTTACAGTGTTAGCGTTACAGTGTTAGCGTTACAGTGTTAGCGTTACAGTGTTAGCGTTACAGTGTTAGCGTTAGTGTTAGCGTTACAGTGTTAACGTTACAGTGTTAACGTTACAGTGTTAACGTTACAGTGTTTAACGTTACAGGTTTAACGTTACAGTGTCAACGTTACAGTGTCAACGTTACAGTGTCAACGTTACAGTGTCAACGTTACAGTGTTAACGTGTGCATATTTCAAAATTATTTAATTCATCAGCATTATAAAAATGGCAATTAGGTAAGATTTCTTTAATTTACACAATGTTCCTCTAATAATTATCTAAATTACATAAGCGGTATAGAAAGCTTTTATAGGTTGTGTATTCTGTACATAGAAATGTTTATCATCTCATTCTTGAGGTTTGACTTCTTCACAGGAACATTCTGTGGTTTCAGAAATCTGCAAGAAATGATTAATGTAGTTCGCCTAGGGAAGAATTTCATGTAAATCGTTTAGAAAACCGACAAGTTGAAGAATGAGAAACCTGTGAAGCATTTGGGATTCCTTACCGAGGAAACGTTTCGCAAGTCTGTCTTTTAAGAATTTTATGATGAAAGATTACACTTTTTCTGTCTAACCTAATCTTGTTACCCAATTGGGTAACAAGATTTTAGGGGATTTACTGACCTATATATGGAAAGATTTACATTTCTCATGTAAAAGTCTTGTAGCTGAGCAAATGATTCAGTGGAATTCACATCTCATTATTTATTTATTATTTTCACCATATATAATTGTATAGTATTAACCATTAATGTACGGTGATAATAATCCTACAACATGGGAATGGACCATTGAGTTGTTTACCTCATGCAAATGAAGAAGTGTTGCCAAAAGGAAAATTATTTTTCAGATGTTAGTTGAGTAGATTGAGTTGTTGATACTTGACGTTATAAGTCAATGTAATGTACATTAAAATTCTTTAAAAAGTATGAAAACTGTGGTTAGTAATACGACAAGGCACAGGAATGCCGTGTAGCGTCACAGGCTCTCAAGGGGGCAGTGTCAGTTTATTTAACCTATGCTGGTCGTTAGACGTAGCTTTCGTGAATGTAATTACGTTTTAAGAGCAAATAGCAAAGCGATATACCTTTCTACACCAACGATAGCATCAGCAAACTCGTTAGATTATTTCCACTCATGCCTCGCTTATACCAGTAGAAAGGATAATTCAAAGACAAACTCAAGAATTCATGGGATAATACAGGACATAAAATAGCGGATCTCCTAGCCCTACAGGCGTAACAGGCAATAGCTATTTAGGACGCCTGGGAAGTTTAGGCATATGTTAAGGACATGTAGAACATAAATAACAAAAAAAAGGCACATTACCGTGACTGGAACAATACACAAATAACCCGCACATGGAAGAGAGGAGCTAACGACGACGTTTCGGTCCGAATTGGACCATTTACAAAGACTTTGTAAATGGTCCAAGGACTGACGGTTCCTGGAAAGGTTATTAACAAAAATCATAGTGGGCTGAATATAAATATTCTTAATAAAAAAAAGGGAGGAATATTACACTATTATTACCAAGGGATTCCTAAAGCGGGTTATTTGTGTATGTAGAACATCATGCAACTTTATGATTTGTTTTTGCATAAAGTACCAGTGTGGTATTAATCACTGTCATTAATTGCTGCTTTAGGAATCCCTTGGTAAAAATAGTGTAATATTCCTCCTTTTTTTTTAATTAAGAATATTTATATTCAGCCCACTAAGATTTTTGTTAATAACCTTTCCAGGAAGCGTCAGTCCTCTCTAGGTGAGTAGACTCTTCCCTTACTTACCATTTTCTACGCTGGTTACTTGATGGACCGTAAGGGAGAGTGGTTGATCTTATTGCAAGTCCCCATCCAGATTCGGACTATAGGGTCCGGTAAAGATAATCCAGCGGTGGCTGATGCAATAAGCTGTAATCCTTACAGGTGTGTAATGTCACCGTTTTAATTCTTCTTATCATATAGGTAAGTATTAGGTCATTTTTTTCCCCCTAAAAAACCACCACCAACAACTTGCAACAAGGGATGTGTAATACCTTGTAGAACAAGTTTTGAGAAGGTTTTGATTTAAAAACGATAAGAACGAAATTTTAGAGATGTTAGTGGTTCAGGTGGCATTTAGGTTCTCATTTTCTTTAATTTTTTCAGCAGCTTTCTTGTTAGTAAGCTTTTGCCATGTTTTTCCGAATAAATAATAAAATTGTATTAGCTATTTATATGGATTGTATCTAAAATTGTTCAGTTAGTGACTGCTCTTTTAATGCCAAAAAGAAATAATACTTTCAATTTCGTTGCACATTGTGTTAATAAGAAGGTACATAGTGAAGCGCATTTCTTGTTTCGGTAAGCGGAAAATATGTCAACTCAGTTACGATGCCGTGAAGGAACGTTTGTTCCAGCTCTCTTCGTGAATTTTATTTATAATATAAGATATCAGTATCAGTGGTACAGAAAGTTTTTTTGCGCGCGCAGAAGCGCGTGCTTGTGCGTGTTTCTTAGGCAGACATTTATGACGTCAATAACGGACAGTTTTGAGAAAGTAAAATCTAGCGAAAATGTTAATTGTTCTCTGGTAAGACAGATACAGGAACCTGACAGCTTCGCCCCTTCAGGCGAGCACTGGAAACTGTACCGTCTTATCATACACCTGCCATACTAATTTCCTCCTTTCAATCTTTATGGTAATTTACGTGTAATTCCTGTAAATTTAGAGACGATGATAGACATAATTTCCGTCTGAAACTGTTAACTGTTAATGATGGACCTTAACTACCTGGCAGTTGATAATCGTAATTACGTGGATCAATTGCCTGGAATGGTTAAGTGGCGTTCCTTCCGCAGCTCACTAGTTTAGGAACTCCATTGCTTTTTAGTAAGTAAGTAAGTTTATTCAGGTATACACAAATACATTTACATGGATTATCATACATAGCAGCATATGTGTAGAGAACCCAGGATAACCCAAAAAGTCAGACAGAGTGACTTATTTCCATTGGGGTCCTTTTAGTACCTTAATATTATACATTGTAGGAGATATATGTTATTATATTATAAAGGATATATGTATACTAGGAATAAGGTAAAAAGAGTTATTTACATTTACATGTATGTTAGAAAATAAAAAATCATTCTCCCTTTCTGCCGCTACATTCATTAGGTACCTTTTGGTTCTCTTCTTGAACTGGCTCATGCTATGACTGGCTTTGACATGTGCAGGCAGTCTGTTCCATTCCTTTATTGCTGTACAATAAAAGGTGTTTGAAGCCTGGCCACTGACTGTGGGTACTACAAAGTTGTGCTCTCTCCCCCTAGTACTATGACTGCTTTGGTTCCCAGCCTTGACAAAATTGGCAGCAAGATATTCTGGACACTGTGAGCAATTTTATAAATTTGATTCAACTTAAGTTGTTTTACTCTGTCTTCAGTCTTCAGCATAATTTGTATAATTTGTGTAACATATGAAACTTCAAACTGGATCTCGTATACTAATTAATACAAGAATACACATATTCCGTCCGTCTGTTATTAATATCTTGTGAAATAAGTCGCAGAGGAAGCTCTTGCTGGGGCAGTATTTTTTGTGCGCAGTTGAAGGTTTAGCATAGGCTGCCAGGCCACTGTGGTGAGCGGGTGTGCTGGCTGGTTTCCCCTTGTGGCCAGTGTTGACAACTTTATTTTCTCCAATATGGCGGAGACGTACAGAAGGAGAGTGCATACTGTGTGCATAGGGGTGCTTGTTGGCGCTATTTATCTGTCAAATGCTGAAGTTCTCTTGCCAGCCATTCTCAGAGACACTTATGGAATTTCCACAGCAGACATTTATGGGATTTCATTAAATGGAGCTACACGAGTGTTTGTGAAGTTCTTGACAAGTGGTGCCTACGAGAGGGTTGTTGGTCTACCAGGAGAAGCGCATGGTCGTTTCAGAGGGTTTGGAGGTGCGATTAAGGGATGTAGCCGCAACTTTTATGTGGATACGTATTCGGAATATCCCTTTTGAAGCGGATGACATGGATGTGAGAGATGTTTTTAAGGCATATGGAGTGATCCACATGGCAAATGTTGGCAGGTGGGCGCGGGTACCTACGCTGGAATGCCTGAGGGATCTTACAGTTTAAAGATGTCTTTGAGGAGGCCAATCCCCTCATACGTCCTGATGCCAGAATTTAGGACGCAAGTTTACGTGACGTACGTGGGGCAAGTATGGACATGTCGGCTCTGTGGTCAGCCAGAGCATATAGCAGCAGCGTGTGAGAAACGTGGACCACGACCCCAGCAACATCGTGGGGGGCAGGAGCATGGTGCGGAGGGCCCTTCAGGTGTGGCCCAGGAGGTGCATGGGTCATCTTCAGGGTACATGGACGGTGGAGATAGAAGGTGGAGTGACGTGGTAGATGAAGCGGAGGTGGTGGTGGTCTCCTTGCCACCTGTGACGCAACCGGTGATGGTAGGTATTAGGGAGACCAGCCCTTTTCATCTGAGGTCATGGGAGGAGGTGGGGGGCGGGAGGATTGTTAGGGTTGATGGTGAATGGGGTGATATCCCGGTTAGCTTCATTGGCGTGTATATGCCCGCAGTTAATGTACGTAGTTTAAAGGGTGAGTTTGTGAGGGATTACTTAGTATATGCATTATGGGGACTCCCTGAGGTAACTGTGTTAGCGGGTGACTGGAACTGCATAATTAGGAAACATGATGTGGAACCGAGGGGTGCCGGATGTGTACTAGCGGAGTTGCGAGACTTACTGGGAGCGGTGGGGGTTCGAGATGTGGTAGATGGTAGGGATGTCATGGTGGAACATACGTTCATAAGGAGAGGATATGCAGCCCGTTTAGATCGGGTGTATGTGTCCTCTCGTATAAATGTGGAAGAGGTGCGTAACATAGACGTAGGGTTTTCAGATCATAGAGGTGTAGTGGCAGTATTAGGGTGGGTGGGTGCTGTTAAATTTTATTCGGATCTGTGGAGGATGAATGTAAGTTTGTTAAAAAGGGAGGGGGATCGTGAGGGTTTTGCAGTTTGGTGGGAGGGTTTATGGGGTGGAGGCAGGGAAATTAGGGGCGTGGTGAAGTGGTGGAATACGACAGCGAAGGAGGCAGTGAGAGGTTATTATAGGCGTGAAGGTGTGGAGGAGGCGGGATATAGGTATGGGTTACAGCGATATTTGGAGGGGCGGTTAAGGGACTGTTACGGAGGGGGGGAGGGGGTTAGGTGGGGAGGTGCCATCAGCAGGAAATAGCGTACATTAAGGGGAGATTACGGGATATTCAGAATGATGTTTTTAGGGCAATAAGGGTACGTAGTCAATTAGAAGAGGTGTTATGGGGGGATAGGCCCTCGGGCACGGTATTACGGAGGTTTCGGAAACGTAGAACGGGCATGACACTGGTGGCGTTGACGGTGGAGGAGGAGATGGGTGGGTATCATCAGGGTCAGGTGTTACGCACGACAGAGGGGATGTGTGTTTATGCAAGGTTATGGTTTCAGCGTAAATTTGAGGGTAGGGAGAGGGATGAGGTTAGTAGGAGGATTGTTTTGGAGGGAATCCATGGGAGACTGGGAGAGGAGGATAGGAAGGGGTTAGGTGGGAGGATTACGGTAGACGAGGTATGGCAGGCGGTGCAGGGGTTGAGGATGGGGAAGGCGCCTGGGGTGGATGGGTTGCCTGGGGACTTCTATGTAGCTCATTGGGACGTATTGAAGGATGTTTTAGTGAAGGTGTTTAATCAGATGAAGGATAGGGGTAAAATGGAGGAAGTGCAGAGAACCGGGGTAGTGGTGTTGGTGCCAAGGGGTAGGGATAGTGATAGGTTGCAGGGGTATAGGGCTATAACATTGTTGTGCTCAGACTATAAGATCTAGGCAAAGATACTGGCAAATTGCATGAAAAGGGTGTTGGAAAAGGTATTGGAGGTTGGCCAGTATGGGATACCTGGACTTAGCATTAGGACGGGGCATAGGATAATAGGGAATTTCGTGGAACATAAGGAAGGGGGCGGAGTCCTAGGATTAGACTGGGCAACCACATATGATAGTGTGGATAGGGAAATGTTGGTTGACATTTTATCGAAGCAGTGGTTTGGGGAGGAAGTTGTGGGGTGGGTTAGATCCTTATATGATGGGGCCTTAGCAAGGGTACAAGTTAATGGGAAGTTAGGGGTTCAGGTGAGTTTAGAGAGGGGGTTTGCGGCAGGGGTGCCCTCTGTCGCAGATTCTTTTCGGGTGTCTGCAGGACCCCTTTTATAGATTAGTTAGAGAGAGGGTATGGGATGGGGACGGGTGTGGGGGTTGAGACAGGCATAGTAGGATATGTAGATGACACGACCATATTGATAGGGAGTGGTGAGGGGTTAGATAATGTTAATAGGATTATTGAGGTTTTTGGTGGGGCATGTGCATCAACAGGGCGAAATCGAAGTTATTGGAGGTAGGTTCGTGGGTGGGAGGGCCGTTGGGGAGGAGGGGAGGGTGGCTGTGTGTTAATAGTATTAAAATTTGCGGTGTTATTTTCAGTCATTGTAGTGATTTGGCAAGGGGATTAAATTCGGAGGAAGTGGTGAGTAAAGCGCTTGGACAGTTAGGGGGTTTTAGTCCGGGTGAGGTCACGTTGTTGCAGCGTGCAGTGGTGGTTAATGTTTTAATTTATAGTAAACTTTGGTTTGTGGCGGCTGTATATCCTCTCCGGGAGTGTGTTATAGGGCGTTTGTTGGCGAGGGTTTATAGATATATTTGGAGTTATGGGAGGCACTGGTTGGCTCGTGAGGTTGTGACGGCTGGAGTGGGGGTGGGGGTTAGGGGTTGATTCCGTTGAGGAGTAGGCTTCAAAGTTTATTTGTTAAGCAGGAATTTTTGGTGGGAGGGGAGATAGGAGGCAGGAGGGTCGGTAAGGTCATGAGAGAGGTACGTAGGTGGTGGAAGGGTAGGGATTTGTTGTGGTGTGAGGACCTATTGAGGTTTCTTTTAGTAGTTAGGGAGCCTGGGAGAGTGAAGGTGAGTAGGTTGGATAGAGTGGGGAAGGGGGGGTAGTGCAGGGGGAAGGTATTTATCCAATGTATAATTGGAAGTTGGTGTGGTACCGGTTGAAGAGGCTGAGGGTACCGCCAAGGGTTCGAGAAACAGGGTATAGGTTTTTATTGGGAATTTTGGCATCTCGGGCACAATTGTGCCAGATGGGAATAATAAGGGAGGGGTTCTGTCTGAAATGTGGTGGTCTCGAGACTGCGTATCATGTAGTTTATTTTTGCAAGGAACTGGGGGTTAGATGTATAGATGTGGGGTTTGTCCTGAGGATGTACGACGGGCGGTAGCATATTTGGTAGTAGAATTCATACATATTTCGTGGAGTATGAGAGAGGCCCCAGGTGACGTCCGCATTAGAGCTTCGGCGGCAGGGTTTTACAGGACTCGGTGTCGTAATCAAGTGGTTTATGAAGGGAGATGGTGTAAGGCTTTTCCTCTGGGATATCGGAATCTTACTGTCGCGATTTTATTAGGGAAAGGGGAGGGTGCGGTAGTAGAGTGTGAGGGCTGGTCAGGGTAGCTGTGGGGGGGGGGGTTCAGAGAGTGTGTGGCTGTATCTAAGGTTTTTTTACAGGGTGTCAGGGGATAGGCGGGTGGTTTGGTTTTTGATGCTTCATCATTCAGGCAGTTTCTCTGTGTTTGTCTGGCGGCGTTTTTTAAAAAAAAAGTCTGTGGGTGGGGGGGACTCGGTAGAAGATGGGGGGAGG
Source organism: Cherax destructor (assembly GCA_009830355.1). NCBI lineage: Eukaryota > Metazoa > Arthropoda > Malacostraca > Decapoda > Parastacidae > Cherax > Cherax destructor. Next base: position 83,214 of record WNWK01004767.1, read on the forward strand.
TTCGGGGGTGTCAGGGGTATATCACCTGTTCCTGACCGTGGGCGTCAACACGGTTTTGAGGCGCCTCCTGTGTGTGGAGCCAGGGTTTTTTTCATGAGTAATAGTAAGTCAGGTTCCCATGACCTAGAATGTATGTTGGGCGTGTGTGTGAGTGTGGTGTTTGTTTTGTTTTTCATGTTACACATTTCACTTGCAAGGCCAACATTGCCTGGGAGTTTATGTTGTATGACTTGTTAGGGCCATGGTTCTCATGGTATAGGCTGACCTTGTAGCACCTGGTTGGCAGGTGTGTTTAAGTTGTCATGTATGTTAGGTGTTGTGGAAGTGCTATAATGAAATGTACCTTAGGAAGAAGGTTGTCTTAATATTGGTGTGTTGGAGGCCACTCTATTTGACAACGACCATTTCTAGGCTTTTCTGTAATCTCTTTTCTAATGAGTATTTTATGAGTTTTACATCAGAGGTAGGGATGGACGGGAGGGGGGGGGGGGGGGTTGTCAAGTTTGTGTGAGTGTTATTTACTGATGGGAGTCTATTAACTTTTAGTAATAGCCTCTGGAGGCTGGGGAGGAGGAGTGGCAAAATATGGGTTGTGATGGTATAACATTGTAAAGTTTAGGCGAGATGTTTTGTATGGTACTGTGAGGTAATGGGGGTTTTGTAACTTGCATTTTTATTATGTCAATGTTATGTTATAGGTCCTGTGGGCCTTTTATTTATATGTATTGTACATATGGTTTATAAAAAAAAAAAAAAAAAAAATTGTGTAGGGGATGCTCACAGGGCATTATTTACATTATTAGGCATTTAATATGGTTTGTGTAATGTTAATGTTTAACCTCTTGTTTTGAGGTAAGGTTTTGGTAAATGTTATTGTATATAACCTGTTTTTAAATAAAAAAAAAAAAAAGTTGAAGGTTTAACGAAATGACCAGGTAAAGCTCTGCTCAGAGCGAAACTGTGTTAATGGTAATTTGTTCTGCAACTTGTCTTTTTTCTCCATATTCACTAACACGCTATCTTTTCCAGTTATCTGAAACTCCTTAACCTTAGGGTTTAGTAATTCTCTCCTACTTAACTAATTATATTTGAGTCACCTTTTTTATAATTTACTCTTTCTATAATTTTCACTATTCAGGTTTTTGCTACTGAGAACGTGGGTTCGACTCCTTAACACACACACACACACACACACACACACACACACACACACACACACACACACACACACACACAACCTATCTAGTCAAACTATCACACACACATCATAATCACACATATATACTATATATATATATATTATTCAAAATAATATACAACATAAAACCACAGAGCACTTTGTCTTAAAATAGCTATGTTCTTTACATGTCCTTACTCAGATTGGAACTAATATCAGCACCACAGCAGTCACACATGGATAGCGTTATACAATTGTTCAATATAAACATAAACAAGGGCACACACACATTTAGCAAGCTTTTATGATATTTACTTCATATACAACTCACATTTTTATAACAATACCAACTACCTCAGAACACACAAGCATTTACACTGTTTTACTTTTGTTTTGTGCAATACTAGATTACTGACCTACTCATGTCTGCCCCTTCCTTTCAAGTCTTATATCTGCCTGCCCTCTCTCTCTCTCTCTTCTCTCTCTCTCTCTCTCTCTCTCTCTCTCTCTCTCTCTCTCTCTCTCTCTCTCTCTCTCTCTCTCTCTCTCCTCTCTCTCTCTCTCTCTCTCTCTTTCTCCTCTCTCTCTCCTCTCTCTTTCTTCTCTCTCTTCTCTCTCTCTCTCTCTCTCTCTCTCTCTCTCTCTCTCTTCTCTCCTCTCTCTCTCTCTCTCTCTCTCTCTCTCTCTCTCTCTCTCTCTCTCTCTCTCTCTCTCTCTCTCTCTCTCTCTCTCTCTCTCTCTCTCTCTCCTCTCTCTCTCTCTCTCTCTCACCCCCTCCCAACCCATATGTCGACCCCTCTCTCACATATGGATATTTGCATTGCTCTTATAATTGTTTGGTAAGGGGTAACGTGTTTTGAGGAAAGTATCTAGTGTGTGTTGTGGGGGGTCATGGTCACCCTCTTAATGACGGCGATTGTGGGGGTAGACAAGTGTGCACGACACTTGTTGGCTACACTCTGGGGGGAGATCAGATACAGATGCTTCTACTATTATCGAGGTCATAATGAAGGTCAACATGTGAACTTCAAGGAGAGTGGCGTTCCTAGTTTTGTTGACTTGGTAGACATATTCCCTCCCCTTTAATTTCACACTTTACTATATATTCATCATGTTTTATGTCCAAATCTATCAGAATCTTATGAGATTAATATTTACATATCGTAGATTTTACCCTGAATCAATGAACTTCTGAGGCCAAAAGCATTTGTCAGAAATTAAGCACGGCACTGGAAAACAAATTCTTGTGGTACCGAGGTAGCAGGTGGCCTTCATCTCGAGTATGATCATTCCAAATTGACCCAGCTTGTCAAGACTTTTATTTACAGATAGATAAAAAAAATCAGTCATGTATTTTTATTTTAAAGTTGAACATAGCACTCGTCGCTAGATTGTCAACAATATTAAAAATACACACAAAAATGGATTTTGTTTTCATTACCTTAAATTTCTTGTATGTTGCGTTAATTTGAATTTCAAATTCCAAATCAGCATACGCGGATTTGTCTTAAAGACACCTTTTACCACTAGAAAATTTGTAGTTATCCAATGAAAATCAAGACACTGAATATAGAAAATTTACATTTTCCTAAGCATTTTCTTTAGACAATAATGGACATGAACATTACAAATCAAGAGGCAACATCTTAATTTTACTGGGGAGGCGTTCATTTATCTCACCTATGCATAAATTGTAGGCCCGTTGACTCTCCCTCTGTGAAATAAATTTTTGATAAGTAATTCGGATCTGTTATTTGTCATTAAAAGTTTCTTCTTTTTCTAATGTAAATGAATTGTCAACAAAGATCGTAAAACGCTAATTTCTTTGTTTGTAATAATAAATATGAAACATTATGCGGATGACAAAGCATGAATGATTCTGCCTAAATAATTAAAGCCTCTACTTCAGATGGACATTTTCCAGTATTAGTCTCCAGGAAGAGCATAGTCATCCTGCCAGGAAAAAGGTCGTTACTATAATGAATGATTTTCATTTACATTATTAATTCACATCAGTATGTTCAAGACTATGATATTTAAATTCCATAATTTTTAAGTTATTTAAATGAAAAAAAATCAAATACATTATTATACAATAAGTACTTTAAGAATTGTCTAGTAAACACAAGTTTTTTTTTTTTTTTTTTAATATCTGCCTCGTTAGTAATCCTTGATTTTGTGTCACCCAAAACGGTGGGGACTTTGCAATTTGATATTTGTGATGCATTAATTTGCATAATTTAACATTGGAAAATCACTTATAGTAAAATTAATTTATACTGGATATTAGCATGAAAAAACATTAATCGTCAATGTTAATGAAAATCAAAAAAAGTAACTGTGTAGTACACATCCAAATGATTAGTTCTAAAATATACAGCGTGCATTATACATGTGGTTACTGTACATGATAGACCGTGTAAATAGACCAAAATAGTTATGATGCCAAAATCAACATGATTTCTCAATATTACATTAATGATGAATTTAGATGAATGGTTCAGAGAACCGACAAGTTGATAAATTAGACACATGTACAACACTTGGGTATCTTTATTGAGAAAACATTTCGCCACAATGGCTTCATCAGTCCATACAAAGAAGAATGGTGAAGAACAGGAGTTTGAGGTAATCAGTCCCTCAGCCCTGAGTCGATGTAATAATAATAATCATAATAATAATTGTTTGTTTCCTTGCAAAGCTTACAATGTGTGGTTAACATATTTTAAAATGTTAATTACAAGGATGGCCTCTAATATGCCTAGACATTTCGGGCAGTCCATCAATCTTGGACTGATTACCTCAAACTACTCCTGTTCTTCTCCATTCTCCTTTGTATGGACTGATGAAGCCACTGTGTGGCGAAACGTTTCCTCAATAAAGATACCCAAGTTTTGCACATGTGTCTAATGATGATTTGTTGCAGACTTAAATGTCTGCCTGGAGTCTACGTAGAGGGTGTTCCGGGGTCAGCGCTCCCGGGGCAGAGTCCATGACCAGGCCTAACGGTGGATCAAAGCCTGATCTCCCAGGCTTTTACTGCCGACCGCACGCAATCCAACATACGAACCATAGCCCGGGTGGTCTGGTACTGACCTTGGGTATCTGTCCAGGTCCCTCTTGAAGACAACCAGAGGCCTGTTGGTAATCCCCCTTATGTATGCTGGGAGTCACTTGAAGAGTCTTGGGCCCTTGACACTTATTGTTTTATCTTAGTTTATTCACGGCACATCTGCCTTTCATTGGGTGAAGTTTGCAACGCCTGTCGAGTCAGGTCAAGACACTTCAAATGCTCCCAGTACTCGAGATACTTGACTGTACTTATACGTGCCGAGAAATTTATCTATATATTCTCCAGAATTGCAGTTTCACCTGCCTTGAAATGGACCGTAAGCGTACAGCAGTATTCCAGCCTAGAGAGAACAAGTGACTTAAAGAGAATTATTATTGCGAAAATTTACACACATGTGCAACATCTGGGTATCTTTACTGTAGACGTTTCGCCATCCAATGGTTTTATCAATACAGATTCTAGGACAAGACTTGAAGACAGCAGAACTATATACAAAATATGAGGTAATCAGTCCCTCAGACTTCGAGTTGGTGTGCAGAGCACCGTAGTCGTGAGGATTCTGGAGCAGAGGTTGTTGTTGTTGTATGTTCGCCGGTACATCCGGCCCGGGTCTTCTCCAAATGGTGACCCGGCATGGAGCAGAGGTTGTTGTTGTATGTTCGCCGGTACATCCGGCCCGGGTCTTCTCCAAATGGTGACCCGGCAAGGGAGCAGAGGTAAGGAGGCTGGCGCTTATATACTAACGTCAGGTGGAATGGGACGGGTAGCAGACGAGGGCATAGTCACTGGTAGGCGGGATTCCCCGCCTACGACGTTTTCCATGTCGGTCTAATTGAAATTTGTCTTCATTAAACTACGTATTGTTTTCTGTGGCACATTGGAAGACTTGGTTACTATCCACTTAGAGATTTGCAGTGTCCTCATTCGATGACATATTTGTATATATATCCTCAGTGGTTAATTCCGTCGCACTGGGTTCGAGGCAGAGTATATATAAAAACGGTCCCTATTCTCTCTATCAGCGTTATTTTTCGGGGTTAAATTTAAAGAAATTTTTTTTCCCCAATATTGCTGCAGTATGGATACAATTATTTTCCACAACAGCACAAAAATTTTAGAATCATCAAAGGATCAGGTAAACCCATTTTTTTTTTTTTTACACAAATTGAACGCCTCGCACCACAGCGTGCGTATAAAGCACAAAAAAAAGAGTAAATAAATTTACTTTCCCTTTGACATACAGACCAGGAAAATATTGTCCAGCTGGTTGGATTATGTATATCTCGAATGTAGAAAAAAATTTCTCGCGTGCAGCTCATAGTATTGTCCTCGCTATGAATGCGTGATAAATTTGGGAGAAAATTAAATCCCACTGGTGCTTAGCCCTTACTTTCCTTGTTTCGTGTTGTACTTATGGTTACCTGCACCTGTGACTTTTTAGTTATGCCTGTAACGTTTTGGCTGTTCTTGTGGATGGTTGTGTTGTGGGTAATGGTTGCTTGCTGTATAAGTGGTTGGCTGTGAATGCGGCTGTCATTGTGTAAGTGTTTTTTGATAATTGTGCATGTAACTGGCTGTAGTAGTCGTTATCGACTATAATTTTTAAAGGGGTGGACCGGTAAGCCAGCGGAAGGCCTCGGTCAGGTGACCAAAGCTCCAACGGCGGGTCATCATCTAATACCCGCGTCAGGAAACACTTGTCCGGTGTCCTGACGAACCTTACCTAACTAGGAGCTTGACGCCTTAGAAGAAGTAGGGAGGGGAGGAAGGATGGGGGGTCGAAATAAGATTACCCAACACCAAACCACTGAAGGAACCCTGACCGCTCATGTCTGGCAACACTGAAGCACAGATGGCTGTTATTAAATCCTTGCTGCAAATCTAACCTAACATATTTTCGGATATTCCTAAGGAATGAAGCCTTGAGTTTCATGATGTAGACGTGAGCACCGCTAAAACAATCATTCTTTCTTTACAGAGCTAACCTGGAGAAGATGGAATTACTGCAACAAGAGAGGAGGGTGTGAGGAGAGGGGATGGAGGGAAGAGAGGGGATGGAGGGAAGAGAGGGGATGGAGGGAAGAGAGGGGATGGAGAGAAGAGAGGGGATGGAGAGAGGAAGGGGAGAGGGATGAAGAAATGAAATAGAGGAATGGATGAAGGGGATGGAGAGGGAAGGGAAAAATAAGGAGAGGAGTGGGAAGCAGCAATTTGAGGCAGAATGTTGAGAATGGAAAAGGGAAGGGGAAAGTAATGAAGAGATAATGGTGCTAGGAAAGGAGGCTAAAGAAAATTGAAAACAAGAAAAAGGATGGAGGGAAGAAGAGAGCAAGAGAGAACTAAAAAAAAAGCATTTGGAATTGAGTTGGGAAATAAAGAGAGAGAAAAAGATTAAGATTCTGAGGAAGGAACGGTACACACCGTGTCCTTGTCACGTACACCTTTACTTCCTTTCCAGAGGCATCTAAAACGTATTTCATGGTAAAAAGAGCAAGACACATAAAATTATTGCGTGTTACATGAATATAAAATGTATGGTAACACAGCGAGGTAAGAAAAAGAGTATCCTTTGAGCGATCACTGTTTACACCTCAGGTACACAAATTTTAGCCTCGACGGACGAAGAAATCAGGATGCTGGTTGGTGTCTAGAAAAAAAAAAAAAGTTCAACACCAAAGAGTATATTGAGTAAAGTATAAAACTGGTCCCCAAAATAACATCATGTATCAGAAACGAGGAAAACTGTGCGTGCAGAACTATAAAAACCTTGTCATTAAGTAGATATTTTTAGTTAAGCCTTCAAGAATAATGAACTATCGGGAAACCTAGACGATTTTTAAAAAAAAATTACTACCAATTTTATGTACTCTTATTTATACAAAGTTCGAAATGCTTCGGCAACGAGAAAAATACCCAATGCCAACCTTGGAAATGTTTGTCAACAGTCACACAATTCAAAATCAGAGTAATACTTTCTAAATAATTAAGACTCTTTTATATACGTAGGTTATACGTATATAAAAGTACACCTTAAAAAATCTCCCGATATGGTTAGGTTAGGTAAGGTTCGTCAGGAAACACAAGTGTTTCCTGATGCGGGTCTTAGTCAGATGTTGACCCGCCGTTGGAGCTTTTGGTCATCTGACCGAGGCCTTCCCCTGGCTTACCGGTCCACCCCTTTAAAAATTATGGTCATAGTTATAACCATTTCTTAGATGGTTTTCCCCGATATGAGTCAGTTTTTCTGATGGCTCCCAGTGATTTTTTTTTCTGGAGTAAGTAGTCAAAGTAATATTAATGCCACATAAACAATCACACAATTAATCCAGTTGTGCGAGTTGGTGCGTGATGGTGGTTGCGGTTACTAAATTATTGTTTATTAATTCTTCTTTCAAAAAATATGCATGTGTAAGTTTTGTATGTTATAATATTTATTAATAAAATAAGGGAGAAATATATGCAGTTTGTGCTTTTCAAAGGGTTTTATTTCTAATTCACCAACCAATTTCATCAGTATAATCTGACTTGATGAAGCTCCACATTTACTATATAATGGGAAATAGGTTTATTGAGTTGATTGTTTCATTAGATACTGGGGTACATTTATTGTTTCTTTTAATAAATAATGAGATGTAGCTTTGTTATTTGGGTTACCCCTGTGGTTTAGCGCTTCTATTTGATTATAATAATAATAATGTTATTTGGGTTGGTTGCTGCACTACATCCTGGGGTACAGTTATTTTGGAAAGTTGCATAAGTAGACACCGGGGTGCAGTAAATTGCTTTACTATATATAGACTGGGGGTACAGGATTTTTGTTGTTGCTTTAGTAGTTAATGAACATGTTTATCTGGATAAGTTGCTTCAATAGATACACAGGTACAGGTTTAGCATGGCAAGTTGCTTTAGTAGACTAGTTTCTGCCTTGTGCCTAGCACAAGACCGATATATATATATATATATATATATATATATATATATATATATATATATATATATATATATATATATATATATATATATATATATATATATATATATATATATCGTCTTGTGCTAGGCACAGGACAAATCTACTAAGCATTGCTAAACCTGTACCTGTATCATTGAAGCAACTTATCCAGATAAACATGTTCATATATATATATATATATATATATATATATATATATATATATATATATAGATGGGGTTGTAGAGAAGTGAATGCGAGGGTCTTGGCAAGAGGTGTTGGGCTAAAAGATAAAGAAGCAAATACAAAGTGGGAGTTGTCACAGTTGCTTTTTTCTGATGACACTGTGCTTTTGGGAGATTCTGAAGAGAAGTTGCAGAGGTTGGTGGATGAATTTGGTAGGGTGTGTAAAGAAGAAAATTGAAAGTGAATATAGGAAAGAGTAAGGTGATGAGGATAACAAAAGAATAGGTGACAAAAGATTGGATATCAGATTGGAGGGAGAGAGTATGGAGGAGGTGAATGTATTCAGATATTTGGGAGTGGACATGTCGGCGGATGGGTCTATGAAGGATGAGGTGAATCATAGAATTGATGAGGGGAAAAGGGTGAGTGGAGCACTTCGGAGTCTGTGGAGACAAAGAACCTTGTCCATGGAAGTAAAGATGGGAATGTATGAGAGTATAGTTATACCAACGCTCTTATATGGGTGTGAAGCATGGGTGATGAATGTTGCAACGATGAGAAGGCTGGAGGCAGTGGAGATGTCATGTCTGAGGTCAATGTGTGGTGTGAATATAATGCAGAGAATTCGGAGTTTGGAAATTAGGAGGAGGTGCGGGATTACCAAAACGATTGTCCAGAGAGCTGAGGAGGGGTTGTTGAGGTGGTTTGGACATGTAGAGAGAATGGAACGAGACAGAGTGACTTCGAGAGTGTATAAATCTGTAGTGGAGGGAAGGCGGGGTAGGGGTCGGCCTAGGAAAGGTTGGAGGGAGGGGGTAAAGGAAGTTTTGTGTGCGAGGGGCTTGGACTTCCAGCAAGCATGTGTGAGCGTATTTGATAGGAGTGAATGGAGGCATATGGTTTTTAATACTTGACGTGCTGTTGGAGTGTGAGCAAAGTAACATTTATGAAGGGATTCAGGGAAACCGGCAGGCCGGACTTGAGTTCTGGAGATGGGAAGTACAGTGCCGGCACTCTGAAGGAGGGGTGTTAATGTTGCAGTTTTATAACTGTAGTGTAAAGCACCCTTCTGGCAAGACAGTGATGGAGTGAATGATGATGAAAGTTTTTCTTTTTCGGGCCACCCTGCCTTGGTGGGAATCGGCCAATGTGTTAATAAAAAAAAAATATATATATAAATAGGATGGGGTCCATAAACATGTATAATATTAACTAGCGATTCCTGTTTTTAGAGATTACAAGTTTCTCAAACATCCATAGAATTTTTTTCGGACAATAGTTTTTTTCTAACTCCTGATGTGTATGGCATTTTTGCAACCTTTCTTGTGCTATATTTTCTTAAATCACATCCTTTCATTTTTTTTTTCACTGCACATGTCAATTATAAAGTGTTAAGAAATAAAGGTGTTTAACTATTGTGAATAGTGAAAAAAAAAGGCTCGTTGCCGAAAAAAAGCAGTAATAAAAGCATGTGCAAGGTTTTTTTTTCCTCACTATTTTTTTTTCCCCTTCTTGGTGACTTCGGAAGAACACTTAGGACACAAATGAAGCTCAGTCTCTCTTTCTTTCCTTGAATCTCAAATTCAAATAGACTGTGGAGGCTACGTGGGTCCCACCGGCTTATATTCTTACTTGCAAACTCCGTGGAGAGACGAACTTTGTCTTTTTCCAAAATACATTTGAGTTCACGCCCAGCCATAGTCGCTGGAGAGAGAGAGAGAGAGAGAGAGAGAGAGAGAGAGAGAGAGAGAGAGAGAGAGAGGAGAGGGAGAGGGAGAGGGAGGGAGGGGGAGGGAGAGAGAGAGAGGGAGAGAGAGGGAGAGAGAGGGAGAGGGAGGGAGAGGGAGAGGGAGGGAGAGGGAGAGGGAAGGAGAGGGAGAGGGAGGGAGAGGGAGGGAGGGAGGGGGGAGGTAGGTAGGTTTGGCGACACTGTCTCCTGGTTCTCAAAAGTTTAATGACTTTTAATGAGGGAGTCTTCAAAGTTCAGGATACCGATTGAGTCGAGAGGAAAAAAAATAGTGAAACTCAGGGAAGAGGAAGAGACAGGAGGGAAGTTTAAAGGATGGAGAGGATAAAGGGGGAGATTTAGAATAAGGACGGGAGAGAGTGGTAAGAAGATGGAGAGCGCTGGGAAGGGGAGAGCATAGATGTATATAGATTAAGGATTAATACCCACTTAACTATTATCCAGAGAGCTGGGGAGGGGTTATTGAGATGGTTTGGACATGTAGAGAGGATGGAACAAAATAGAATGACTTCGAGAATGTATAAATCTGTAGTGGAGGGAAGGCGGGGTAGGGGTCGGCCTAGAAAAGGTTGGAGGGAGGGGGTAAAGAAGGTTTTGTGGGCGAGGGGCTTGGACTTCCATCAAGCGTGCGTGAGCGTGTTAGATAGGAGCGAATGGAGACAAATGGTTTTTAGGACTTGACGTGCTGTTGGAGTGTAGGCAAGGTAACATTTATGAAGGGTTTCAGGGAAACCGGCAGGCCGGACTTGATTCCTGGAGATGGGAAGTACAGTGCCGGCACTCTGAAGGAGGGGTGTTAATGTTGCAGTTTTGTAGCTGTAGTGTAAGTACGCCTCAGGCAAGACAGTGATGGAGTGAATGATGATGAAAGTTTTTCTTTGTCGGACCACCCTGCCTTGGTGGGAAACGGCCTGTGTTTTAATAAAAATAAAATAAAATATTAACTTAGAGATATTAGCAAATATTAGCTATGTGTCAAAGGAGTCGACAGGTATACCACCAATAGGATGTCTTGCTGTCTGTGTATCGTTGAGAACTACGCTTAGAGATCTACTGTGAAAGTTTGAAGGAAGTCACTGAGGAGACAGTGTAGAGCCTGAAATTCTCAGTGCTTTTAGTTTTCCCCAGAGTGCCTGGTGCCATACTCGTTCCATAACACCGGCAATGACCATTGATACTACACAGATGACTTTGGATTCTTCCAGTGTATTGTGCCACTTAGTGGAGAGGTTCAACAACACAACAGCAGATTAACCTTTTTTGAAACATATTCACAGTCACAAATGAGTCAATGGTAGTCAACAAACTGCCATCTGTCGTGAGATTGTCTCACTGCCATCTGTCGTGAGATTGTCTCACTGCCATCTGTCGTGAGATTGTCTCACTGCCATCTGTCGTGAGATTGTCTCACTGCCATCTGTCGTGAGATTGTCTCACTGCCATCTGTCGTGAGATTGTCTCACTGCCATCTGTCGTGAGATTGTCTCAAGAAGCTTGCCAGTCATTGACAGAAGTCTCTCTCTCTCTCTCTCTCTCTCTCTCTCTCTCTCTCTCTCTCTCTCTCTCTCTCTCTCTCTCACTCTGACACTTCTCCTCTGACTCTCTCACTCTGACACTCTCTCACCTCTGACACTCTCTCACTCTGCACTACTCTCTCCACTCTGACACTCTCTCACTCTGACACTCTCTCACTCTGACACTCTCTCACTCTGACACTCTCTCACTCTGACACTCTCCTTCTCACCTCTCCTGACATCTCTCTCCTCCTGACACTCTCTCCTCTCACTCTGACACTCTCTCACTCTGACACTCTCTCACTCTGACATCTCTCACTCTGACACTCTCCTCTCACTCTGACCACTCTCCTCTCACTCTGACACTCTCTCACTCTGACCTCTCTCACTCCTGACACTCTCTCACTCTGACACTCTCTCACTCTGACACTCTCACTCTGACACTTCCTCTGACACTCTCTCACTCTGACACTCTCTCACTCTGACACTCTCTCACTCTGACACTCTCTCACTCTGACACTCTCTCACTCTGACACTCTCTCACTCTGACACTCTCTCACTCTGACACTCTCTCACTCTGACACTCTCTCACTCTGACACTCTCTCACCTGACACTCTCTCACTCTGACACTCTCTCACTCTGACACTCTCCTCACCCCTGACACTCTCTCACTCTCACTCTCTCTCACTCTGACACTCTCTCACTCTGACACTCTCTCACTCTGACACTCTCTCACTCTGACACTCTCTCACTCTGACACACTCTCACTCTGAGACACTCTCACTCTGACACACTCTCACTCTGACACACTCTCACTCTGACACTCTCTCACTCTGACACTCTCTCCACTCTGACACTCTCCTCACTCCTGACACTCTCTCACTCTGACACTCTCTCACTCTGACACTCTCTCACTCTGACACTCTCTCACTCTGACACTCTCTCACTCTGACACTCTCTCACTCTGACACTCTCTCACTCTGACACTCTCTCACTCTGACACTCTCTCACTCTGACACTCTCTCACTCTGACACTCTCACTCTGACACACTCTCACTCTGACACTCTCTCACTCTGACACTCTCTCACTCTGACACTCTCTCACTCTGACACTCTCTCACTCTGACACTCTCTCACTCTGACACTCTCTCACTCTGACACTCTCTCACTCTGACACTCTCTCACTCTGACACTCTCTCACTCTGACACTCTCTCACCTGACACTCTCACTCTGACACTCTCACCTGACACTCTCTCACTCTGACACCCCTCACTCTGACACTCTCCTCTGACACTCTCTCACTCGACACTCTCTCACTCTGACACTCTGTCACTCTGACACTCTCTCACTTGACACTCTCTCACTCTGACACTCTCTCACTCTGACACTCTCACCACTGAGACCTCTCACTCTGACACCTCTCACTCTGACACACCTCACTCTGACACCCTCACCTGACATCTCTCACCGAGCCCCTCACTTGAACTCTCCGCTCTGAGACTCTATCTGAGACACTCCGGACCACGACACTCACTGACGCACTCTTGAACCTCCGTCAGTCTCGGCCGGCCGAACTCAGCGCACGGAACGTCACGGAGCGCAGAGAACGTCACGGACCAAGACACTCCGGCACTGAGACTCACGGAGCGCACGAGAACGTCACGGAGCGCACGAGAACGTCACGGAGCGCACGAGAACGTCACGGAGCGCACGAGAACGTCACGGAGCGCACGAGGACCTCACGGAGCGCACGAGGACCTCACGGAGCGCACGAGACTCACGGAGCGCACGAGACCTCACGGAGCGCACGAGGACCTCACGGAGCGCACGAGGACCTCACGGAGCGCACGAGGACCTCACGGAGCGCACGAGGACCTCACGGAGCGCACGAGGACCTCACGGAGCGCACGAGGACCTCACGGAGCGCACGAGGACCTCACGGAGCGCACGAGGACCTCACGGAGCGCACGAGGACCTCACGGAGCGCACGAGGACCTCACGGAGCGCACGAGGACCTCACGGAGCGCACGAGGACCTCACGGAGCGCACGAGGACCTCACGGAGCGCACGAGGACCTCACGGAGCGCACGAGGACCTCACGGAGCGCACGAGGACCTCACGGAGCGCACGAGGACCTCACGGAGCGCACGAGGACCTCACGGAGCGCACGAGGACCTCACGGAGCGCACGAGGACCTCACGGAGCGCACGAGGACCTCACGGAGCGCACGAGGACCTCACGGAGCGCACGAGAACATCACGGAGTGCCCGATAACGTCACGGAGCGCCAGTAGCGTCAAGCGGAGCGAACCACGAGAACGTCCGGAGCACCGAGTAACGTCACGGAGCGCCGAGAACGTCACGGAGCGCCCGGTAACGTCACGGAGCGCCCGGTAACGTCACGGAGCGCCGGTAACGTCACGGAGCGCCCGGTAACGTCACGGAGCGCCCGGTAACGTCACGGAGCGCCCGGTAACGTCACGGAGCGCCGTAACGTCACGGAGCGCCGTAACGTCACGGAGCGCCGAGTAACTCACGGAGCGCCCGGTAACGTCACGGAGCGCCCGGTACGTCACGAGCGCCCGGTAACGTCGAGCGCCCGAAAGTCACAGCGCCCGGTAACGTCACGGAGCGCCCGGTAACGTCACGGAGCGCCCGGTAACGTCACGGAGCGCCCGGTAACGTCACGGAGCGCCCGGTAACGTCACGGAGCGCCCGGTAACGTCACGGAGCGCCCGGTAACGTCACGGAGCGCCCGGTAACGTCACGGAGCGCCCGGTAACGTCACGGACGACACGAGAACGTCATGGAGCACATATCAGGCGTTGATAAATGTACGATGAGAAATGCGCAGTGGAGCATACAAAGTTACAGCAAGGCATAGATAAATTATCAAGTAGAGAAAATGTGCATAATGGCACCTAAAAATTCAGCATGCCAAGGGAAATGTTCAGCCGGGCATGATAATGCTGCAGGAGGGAACGGAAAGTGAACATCAGGGCACAGATAATACACTGAACTGCGTAGGAAGGTTTCTTTATACCAGAACATCCGAAATGCAGTAGAGAGAACTTAAAATGTACAGTAACTCCCTAGAGATACTACGAACATATTATAATATCAGTGAGCAATTACTAAAGGAAATACATAGAACAGGGTCACATTCTCTTAGTCTATTTATCGCATAATGGAGTTAAAAATTAAATCTAAAAGTATTTCTCTCGGGATAGCTTTTAATTACAGTTCAAAAAGTGTTAATAAAGTTTCGTGCCTGAATTACTGCCTAATGACTAGACCATCCTTAATGGAGTGACTAGGTAATGAAATTCAGATTGCAAAATTACACCATAAGGTACATATTAGTAAGACCTTTCTCAAGGAAGCCTTGCAGGTGGCAAACCGGGACAATATGTGCCTATAGCTGGAAGCCGTGTAATGGTGTGTAGGTGTATACATCTACCTCATTTCTCTTTCTTGCTACAGCAAAGGCCCACTTGCACATTTCTTAAGAGTATATGTAAAGAAAGCATGAATGGATTATTCTATACGGACAATTTGCTTTGGGTAGCACAAACTGAAAGAATTAAAAAGTAATAAACAATAAAACAATGTTATGAAGCAAGCCAATATGTTTCTGAGGAAGTGGACCAATAACTCCCCAAATTTAAAGTAGATGATCATTACACTCAGCAACATATTAAGCTAAAATTTTAATAACAAGACAGATGCACTAAATCTGTTATATATATATATTGGAGTTTATCTCCAGTTACCATAATGGGTGCAGAGTAGCAGAAACTCAAACTGGCGTAGGATGAAGGTCTATCTGTCTGTGAGTATCAAAATTAGGGACAGGTAGCTAATTCAAGTTTACACACACAAAGCCTAACAAACATTTTTCGTATATTTTGTGATGCATCCCCTGTAAGGTTATGGTGCCATGCCTGCAGCTGCTCCTGTTACAGGACGAAATTTATCACTATATTAACTAACAGCATTATACGCTCAAGCGTATCTGACCGTGGATGTACGCACCACTCTGAAGTCCACAGAAATCAATGAGATCATAATTTGGCCAGCACAATGAACTTGCTTTTCAGTGAATCTGCAACAACAAAAATATGTTTCAAAAATCGTGTTGTTGAAATAAATCAAATACAGGAAAAATTATGTAGCGAGCAACAACACATCTTGTCATTTATTCATTTTCCAAGCATGGAGAAGAATAGAACTAAACAAGTTAGAAAGAAAGAGAGTGAGGTTTAAGTGGCCGAACTGATAAGACAATGCGAACAACTGGCCTAAATATAACAAATTTAGTACCGGAGACAGATGTAACTAGTCATTCACAGACACCTAAACCCGCTACTGACATAACACGATTTTCCTCTTTGTTTTAAGTAGTTAAATTAATGGGTTGGTGTTTCAATTTATTAGCAAAATGAGTATTAATTTTAATTTCCAATAACCTCTTAAATATGGGATAGAAAGAATCTAAGAAGAGGTCTACACAGATGAATTAACAATATTAAGAGGTACAACTCTTGTTCAGTAATATGAAACACCCTATCCTTCCTGCTAAGGTTCTTTCTCTGACTAAATTCATTGTACGCAATGTTCGTTTAACCATTAGCACAGAGGACTTCAGGATACACCACCTAATATCAGACAAACTTTCTGGATCCCTAAGGGACGATAATTTGTGATAAAAGATCCACATGCTTGTATTTTCTGTGGTCGAATCGACGACAGAATATTCATGAATCCAGAATATACACTACTGCAGGAAGAATGTAAATAATTACTTAAATCATTTGATTTTAACAGTGTACTACATTCCTTCACTTATGTTAGTTGGCATTCAGATAAGACGCCAGTGAAGGTGTCCTTGTCTCTGTCTAAATAACTATGAGAACTAGCCAAGAGATATACAATAACACTCAAAATTCATCAAGAAATCGATGCAGATATATTATGCCAACGTATTCCGTATTATTAAAGGGGATATAAACAAGATTTAGAAAACACTTTATCTGAAAGTAGTAAGTTCTCTGCCACTAGTAAGTTCGCCAATCCAAAGAAATAGTACTGACTAAACCTAATCAACCTTCTCCCCAAGCCTCGGAGACAGCACATAAATTAAATAACGTCTTTCCGACGTTTGGAGCAAATCTTTCCAGCAAAATCCCAAACTTCCCTACTCAAGTTAGAGATTACCTCACTGATAACCATCAGAGATCACTGTAATTATCCACATCCACTTCATTAAAGGTTACCTCTATAACTATGCCGCTGAAAAATAAAGCCGGAAATAGAGCACATATACCACCACTAATATACAAGAAACTTATCATTTGTTATCAATTATTTGATTTTTTCAATAAATCAATCAGAGCCAAAACGTTCCCTAACATCCTTAAATAATATGATATGTCTATATTTAAGTAGTATGTAAACCTTATGATTAGTTTTCCTCAAATGCATTGCATAATTAGTGCCTTTGTTTTGTCTCTACTTTTGTAACAAATTATGTGTATCTACTGTAATCTTTGTATGGCTCATTAGATATATTCAGAAGACTCGCTGCTATTCGTTCCTCTCCAAGACTAATTATCTTAGGCAAAAGGACTAACTTCGTAGTAATTACTGATTGTATTACTTTGACAACATCAAGAGGAGCAAGAAATGCTTACCCACCGGGAGTGTACCTGGAAATGCATCACTTCAATGTCACCTTGGAAGGGAGGGGTCTATGAAAGACTTAGAGTTATGGTTAAATGCTGACTCGGGGAAAAGTCTACACTGAAAACATTTGAAAGAAACGCCGAACGGTTCTGGTCGACATAGACACGTATCGACAACAGTTCTTTTACCTACTTAAGAGAGAGAGCTGACCTGGACGTCCTTACACTATCTCTTCTACTAAAAAGATGCACAGAAGAAAAGATACCTGTACACAGACAGCATGTAATGATAATCATCCAGAACATAAAGATGAAGATAATATAAAAGAATAACCGAAACAAAATCAACGAGGTTACAGAATGTTAGACCAGTTCTGACAGGAAAATTGTGTTACCTTCCAAATGAAAAAAAAAAAAAGCATCAAGGTGAATGTGACTCTCATCACAGAACAGTTATAACCCCTGGTAATGATACTAATAGACAATAAATGTCATTGAACTCAAATGAAAATTAGGTAAAGTTTTTTAAGTATTTCCTGACTGGTAGGGGTTAATCTAGTGAGCCAAAGGGGTGTTATGTGTATACAAGTTTGCTAACGATTTGCAAGTTGATTCCCTTAGCATTACATAGTGGGGAAAATAACTGCCTTGCAACTCGGGACTGTATGTCTGCAAATGAAGACATACCATCTTGCACGAATAGTAGATAGACCCAATACAAAGCTCACCCACTAGTCAAACAAATCAAAGGGATAGAAGACGTTGGAGGTATTTGATAGTTGGATGATTATAATCAACATTATTCGTTCTTCGTAGCTGGCTAGTGCGATAAATTTCTATTATTATGTCAAGGTACGATGTAAACATATCTTTATCTATTGAAATCAATTTATGAGCAATAATATTTCAGTTAATCATTATAGGATGATTAATTACAAGTTAGCAAATTCCATTGTTATCCATTACTCATAATTATAATATTCAGTTCATGGCATCAGTCAAGGAACTCTTTGATAAATCTACCATATCACTAAAGGTTTCTTACAAATCGTTCATTATCGTGAAAGTCATAATTTAATTTACCTTAATTTATATTAAAGGCATAGTCCTGAAGAATAACAATGGGACTATAATTATAGTCCTTATATGTTATAATAGATCAGTAAGCCTGCCTTTCGAGAATTAGGTTACTCCACTTTCTTCCTACGTAGCTACCTACCTATCAAGCAAATTCTCATAACATATTCAAAAACTGTTAGCGACAATGAGAAGCGTAATGACTTTGACATTTGAATAATTTTTAAAAATGTGTACGTATGTCTGTGAATGAATAATTATGTGGAAGACCTATTGTTTCAATCAGTAGACCCATTCCTCTACTTCTTATTCCTTTCCTTTATCAAGATTATTATTTAACGTGGATGCATTACTCCTCGCTGTATTGTTTGCAGTTGCCTTGTTGCTGAAGAAGAGCTCTTGATCCCAGGAAATAAATTTCCCCTTGTCAAAATCTCGCTTATTTATGTGTTAACCTTTCCTAACCAAACTTAATTGTGCTTTATAGCACAACTTATGGTGTAGCTTTTACCAGGAAAAAAATATAGAAATTGCAGCATATTGAGACAGTTGCAATACGGCAGCAGAAACTTTGGCATTAATTAACAATACCACACACCTTGATAATAGTTCCGAGTGACTTTAAGAAACTTTACCTGCTCAAGCAGGAATGCTAAGAAAGCTCTCGTCTCGTTTGTTACATTAGAAACACACCAAGCAGTAGAGAGTGTTATTTATTCCAGACTTATACACTGCCTCCCAGCAGACATAAGGGGGATTACCAATAGACCCCTGGCTGTCTTCAAGAAGGCACTGGACAGTCACCTAAAGTCAGTACCTGACCAATCGGGCTGTGTCTCGAACGTCAGTTTGCGTGCGGCCAGCAGTAACAGTCTGGTTAATCAGACCCTGATCCACCATGAGGCCTGGTCTCAGACTGAGCCGCGGGGGCGTTGACCCCCGAAACCCTCTCCAGGTAAACTCCAGTTAAGCGCACATAATTGATTTTTAGTAATTTATAAAAAAAAAAAAACTAACTAGAGGTAGACCTTAGTTTAATTTGCAAGAAATATCAACAACTAAATGTGTGCACAATTATATTGAGTCAAGGCAAAAAAAAAAAAAAAAAAAAAAAAAGTCAACGACGTAGGATCAAACCAACAAACTACGACAAGACAGAGGAAAGAGAATGTACCCAGCCATATGGCAGGCTAATAATATTAAGCAAAACTTTTTATAAATATTAGAACTTCGTTTATCTATATCACCCTCCTTTATTTTGTAAATTCATTCCTAACTCCCTCCCTCGATAGCTATTTCCTCACTGCCTTAGTCTCTCTCACATCTACTTTTTCTCTCCTATCCTTCCTTCATCCATGTCTCAGAGTAAACAACAAGGAAGTAATTAATAAATACTTAAGATGGAACAGGTAGCTTGTGTAGGTGTAGGGGGGGGTAGCGTGGTGGGTGCTCTACCCTCCCGAGTGGCAGCTGCCGGCGCCACGTAGGGGGTAGCGTGGTGGGTGCTCTACCCTCCCGAGTGGCAGCTGCCGGCGCCATGTAGGGAGGGATAGCGTGGTGGGTGCTCTACCCTCCCGAGTGGCAGCTGCCGGCGCCATGTAGGGGAGAGGGTAGCGTGGTGGGTGCTCTACCCTCCCGAGTGGCAGCTGCCGGCGCCATGTGGGGGGGTAGCGTGGTGGGTGCTCTACCCTCCCGAGTGGCAGCTGCCGGCGCCATGTAGGGGGTAGCGTGTGGGTGCTCTACCCTCCCGAGTGGCAGCTCGCCGGCGCCATGTAGGGGGTAGCGTGGTGGGTGCTCTACCCTCCCGAGTGGCAGCTGCCGGCGCCATGTAGGAGGGGTAGCGTGGTGGGTGCTCTACCTCCCGAGTGGCAGCTGCCGGCGCCATGTAGGGGGTAGCGTGGTGGGTGCTCTACCCTCCCGAGTGGCAGCTCCGGCGCCATGTAGGGGGTAGCGTGGTGGGTGCTCTACCCTCCCGAGTGGCAGCTGCTGGCGCCATGTAGGGGGGTAGCGTGGTTGGTGCTCTACTCTCCCGAGTGGCAGCTGCCGGCGCCATGTAGGGGGTAGCGTGGTGGGTGCTCTACCCTCCCGAGTGGCAGCTGCCGGCGCCATGTAGGGGGTAGCGTGGTGGGTGCTCTACCCTCCCGAGTGGCAGCTGCCGGCGCCATGTAGGGGGTAGCGTGGTTGGTGCTCTACCTCCCGAGTGGCAGCTGCCGGCGCCATGTAGGGGGGTAGCGTGTGGGTGCTCTACCCTCCCGAGTGGCAGCTGCCGGCGCCATGTAGGGGGTAGCGTGGTGGGTGCTCTACCCTCCCGAGTGGCAGCTGCCGCGCCATGTAGGGGGTAGCGTGGTGGGTGCTCTACCTTCCCAGTGGCAACTCCGGCGCCATGTAGGGGGTAGCGTGGTGGGTGCTCTACCCTCCGAGTGGCAGCTGCCGGCGCCATGTAGGGGGTAGCGTGGTAGGTGCTCTACCCTCCCGAGTGGCAGCTCGCCGGCGCCATGTAGGGGGAGTAGCGTGGTGGGTGCTCTACCCTCCCGAGTGGCAAGCCGGCGCCATGTAGGGGGTAGCGTGGTGGGTGCTCTACCCTCCCGAGTGGCAGCTCCGGCGCCAGTAGGGGGTAGCGTGGTGGGTGCTCTACCCTCCCGAGTGGCAGCTGCCGGCGCCATGTAGGGAGGGATAGCGTGGTGGGTGCTCACCCTCCCGAGTGGCAGCTGCCGGCGCCATGTAGGGGGTAGCGTGGTGGGTGCTCTACCCTCCCGAGTGGCAGCTGCCGGCGCCATGTAGGGGGTAGCGTGAGTGGGTGCTCTACCATCCCGAGTGGCAGCTGCCGGCGCCATGTAGGGGGTAGCGTTGTGGGTGCTCTACCCTCCCGAGTGGCAGCTGCCGGCGCCATGTAGGGTAGCGGGTGGGTGCTCTACCTCCGGTGGCAGCTCCGGCGCCATGTAGGGTAGCGGTGGGTGTCTCTCCGGTGGCACGCGGCGCCATGTAGGGGGTAGCGTGGTGGGTGCTCACCCTCCCGAGTGGCAGCTGCCGGCGCCATGAGGGGTAGCGGGTGGGTGCTCTACCCTCCCGAGTGGCAGCTGCCGGCGCCATGGGGGGGGTAGCGTGGTGGGTGCTCTACCCTCCCGAGTGGCAGCTGCCGGCGCCATGTGGGGGTAGCGTGGTGGGTGCTCTCCCTCCCGAGTGGCAGCTGCCGGCGCCATGTGGGGGGGGGTAGCGTGGTGGGTGCTCTACCCTCCCGAGTGGCAGCTGCCGGCGCCATGGGGGGGTAGCGTGGTAGGTGCTCTACCCTCCCGAGTGGCAGCTGCCGGCGCCATGTAGGGGGTAGCGTGGTGGGTGCTCTACCCTCCCGAGTGGCAGCTGCCGGCGCCATGTAGGGGGGTAGCGTAGTGGGTGCTCTACCATCCCGAGTGGCAGCTGCCGGCGCCATGTAGGGGGGGTAGCGTGGTGGGTGCTCTACCCTCCCGAGTGGCAGCTGCCGGCGCCATGTAGGGGGTAGCGTGGTGGTGCTCTACCCTCCCGAGTGGCAGCTGCCGGCGCCATGTAGGGGGTAGCGTGGTGGGTGCTCTACCCTCCCGAGTGGCAGCTGCCGGCGCCATGACGGGGGTAGCGTGGTGGGTGCTCTACCCTCCCGAGTGGCAGCTGCCGGCGCCATGTAGGGAGGGTAGCGTGGTGGGTGCTCTACCCTCCCGAGTGGCAGCTGCCGGCGCCATGTTGGGGGGTAGCGTGGTGGGTGCTCTTCCTCCCGAGTGGCAGCTGCCGGCGCCATGAGGGGGGTAGCGTGGTGGTGCTCTACCCTCCCGAGTGGCAGCTGCCGGCGCCATGTAGGGGGTAGCGTGGTGGGTGCTCTACCCTCCCGAGTGGAAGCTGCCGGCGCCATGTAGGGGTAGCGTGGTGGGTGCTCTACCCTCCCGAGTGGCAGCTGCCGGCGCCATGTAGGGGGTAGCGTGGTGGGTGCTCTACCCTCCCGAGTGGCAGCTGCCGGCGCCATGTAGGGGGGGGTAGCGTGGTGGGTGCTCTACCCTCCCGAGTGGCAGCTGCCGGCGCCATGTAGGGGGGGGTAGCGTGGTGGGTGCTCTACCCTCTCGAGTGGCAGCTGCCGGCGCCATGTAGGGGGGGGTAGCGTTGTGGGTGCTCTACCCTCCCGAGTGGCAGCTGCCGTCGCCATGTAGGGGGGGGGTTGCGTTGTGGGTGCTCTACCCTCCCGAGTGGCCGCTGCCGGCGCCATTTCTAAATCTGGTATAAACCTTGGAAATTGATGCCGACTAATTATTTAAAAAGACACGTGAGCAAAAAACTAGGACAAATTTATTAGTAAACTAGAATAAGAAAGAAGAGGCAGGAGTTAGAAATTTGATTAAACTACTGGTGGTAAGTCAGCCTAACCTAGAGAAGAGAGAGGATTCCGGGAGAGGAATGGGAAGTGACTTACAAGAATAACTTAAAGGAATTACAAGGATACTCCCATCCTCCGCCCCTGCCAACAGGAATTATAGGGGGAGGGATGTGAGAAGGTAGGGAGAATATATAAATCTGATTGATTTAGCTTACTGTGACTCAGCATAATTGTCAACATCCTCCTCCCTAACTCCTAACCATCCTTGCCATACTACATACCTACCCGACTTTCCTCCTTACTTCCCTATCAGTCACACACTCATAACATTTCGAAAACTGTTAGCCTCGTTCAGAAGGGAAATGCATTTGCCCTCTAGAACTGAACATGAATAAATGAATTGAACTGTTATTATAAACTATCACAATGCTGCTCAGTTAGCAAAGACTATGCGTGAAATTTTCACCGTGAAAATTATTTTTGCTAAGAAGACATGTGCGCATCATGAGATGGACCGTCTGAGTCCTGACGCTTCCCAGATTCAGCTCACAAATACATTGTTCTTCCTTTCACAGCTTCTTACATGTCTCTGAAATTATTATTTTTTTAAGTGTCTTGTAATTTACTTTTCTTATCCCTCAGAGAGGAAAGTTAACTCGTCGTGTGTAATTTATGACTTAGCTTGTATTTAACATTTTACTTTCACCTGTAGTTTACGTTACATCACCTGTAGTTTACGTTACGCCATCACCTGTAGTTTACGTTACGCCATCACCTGTAGTTTACGTTACGCCATCACCTGTAGTTTACGTTACGCCATCACCTGTAGTTTACGAAAAATAAACACATAAGCAGTATAATGTGATCCTTTATTGACAACGTTTCGCCCACGCAGTGGGCTTTATCGAGTCACATACAGATCTACCTGGAAAATGAGCAACATGGAGATATATATAGGGTACAGTCAGGTGGAGAATGCTGGGTCAGGTGGAGAAAGCTGCATGTGAGTCTTAAAAGTAGTGTGATAGTTAAAAACATAGTGTGACTTAAAGGACCTGCAGTGTACCATTCTTGAGTTCTAGGTGGGATAGCGTTGAAGAAGTTTCTTGGCAATAGGTTCAGCTATGTTGTAGAAGCCGTTGTTCTGGTTGAAGTTGTTGGATATACAGATGAGTGATGATTCTAGGATTCTTCGGTATTGCGTGTTGTCTTCTCTGGCGATGAGTCTTGCGTTTCTGTAGTTGATTAAATGGTTGTGTAAATTTCGGTGTTGAACACAGGCATTTCTTGAGTCGTCAGATCTGCCTGCGTACTGGTGTTCTGAAATGCGTGTTTGTAGGTCTCTGGATGTTTCGCCAACGTATAATTTGCTGCAGCCATTACAAGGGATTGTGTATACCCCTGCCGTGGATTGAAGCTTTTCCTGTCTGTTACTGGTAATGTCCTTGATGGTGGTGGATGTGGAGGTGGATACTCGGAATGAGGTCTTAGAAAAATGTTGGAAACTTGTTTGGAAATGGAGTTGGTGGGAAGGACTATGTATCTCTTCTCAGCAGTGTCTTCTCTGGTGTGTTGAAGATGTTTAATGCCCGTCGTCTGCAGTCTCTAATGAAGTGACGAGGATAGTGAACTACAGAAGACACTGCTGAGAAGAGATACATAGTCCTTCCCACCAACTCCATTTCCAAACAAGTTTCCAACATTTTTCTAAGACCTCATTCCGAGTATCCACTCCACATCCACCACCATCAAGGACATTACCAGTAACAGGACAGGAAAAGCTTCAATCCACGGCAGGGGTATACACATCCCTGTAATGGCTGCGCAAATTATACGTTGGCGAAACATCCAGAGACCTACAAACACGCATTTCAGAACACCAGTACGCAGGCAGATCTGACGACTCAAGAAATGCCTGTGTTCAACACCGAAATTTACACAACCATTTAATCAACTACAGAAACGCAAGACTCATCGCCAGAGAAGAAACACGCAATACCGAAGAATCCTAGAATCATCACTCATCTGTATATCCAACAACTTCAACCAGAACAACGGCTTCTACAACATAGCTGAACCTATTGCCAAGAAACTTTTCAACGCTATCCCACCTAGAACTCAAGAATGGTACACTGCAGGTCCTTAAGTCACACTATGTTTTTAACTATCACACTACTTTTAAGACTCACATGCAGCTTTCCACCTGACCCAGCATTCTCCACCTGACTGTACCCATATATATCTCCATGTTGCTCATTTTCCAGGTAGATCTGTATGTGACTCGATAAAGCCACTGCGTGGGCGAACGTTGCAATAAGGATCACATTATACTGCTTATGTGTTTATTTTTCCATTGTGTCGGTATTTTATACCATTTATTTCCACCTGTAGTTTACGTTACGCCATCACCTGTAGTTCACGTTACATCACCTGTAGTTTACATTACATCACCTGTAGTTCACGTTGCACCATCACCTGTAGTTCACGTTGCACCATCACCTGTAGTTCACGTTGCACCATCACCTATAGTTCACGTTGCACCATCACCTATAGTTCACGTTGCACCATCACCTATAGTTCACGTTGCACCATCACCTGTAGTTCACGTTACACCATCACCTGTAGTTCACGTTACATCATTACCTGTAGTTCACGTTACACCATCACCTGTAGTTCACGTTACATCATTACCTGTAGGTCACGTTACACCATCACCTGTAGTTCACGTTACACCATCACCTGTAGTTCACGTTACACCATCACCTGTAGTTCACGTTACACCATTACCTGTAGGTCACGTTACACCATTACCTGTAGTTCACGTTACACCATTACCTGTAGGTCACGTTACACCATTACCTGTAGTTCACGTTACACCATTACCTGTAGTTCACGTTACATCATTACCTGTAGTTCACGTTACACCATTACCTGTAGTTCACGTTACATCATTACCTGTATTTCACGTTACATCATTACCTGTAGTTCACGTTACACCATTACCTGTAGTTCACATTACACCATTACCTGTAGTTCACGTTACACCATTACCTGTAGTTCACGTTACATCATTACCTGTAGTTCACGTTACACCATTACCTGTAGTTCACGTTACAATACTACCTGTAGTTCACGTTACAACATTACCTGTAGTTCACGTTACATCATTACCTGTAGTTCACGTTACACCATTACCTGTAGTTCACGTTACACCATTACCTGTAGTTCACGTTACATCATTACCTGTAGTTCACGTTACATCATTACCTGTAGTTCACGTTACATCATTACCTGTAGTTCACGTTACATCATTACCTGTAGTTCACGTTACATCATTACCTGTAGTTCACGTTACACCATTACCTGTAGTTCACGTTACACCATTACCTGTAGTTCACGTTACACCATTACCTGTATTTCACGTTACACCATTACCTGTAGTTCACGTTACAACATTACCTGTAGTTCACGTTACAACATTACCTGTAGTTCACGTTACACCATTACCTGTAGTTCACGTTACACCATTACCTGTAGTTCACATTACACCATTACCTGTAGTTCACGTTACACCATTACCTGTAGTTCACGTTACATCATTACCTGTAGTTCACGTTACACCATTACCTGTAGTTCACGTTACACCATTACCTGCAGTTCACGTTACATCATAAGAACATAAGAAAGGAGGAACACTGCAGCAGGCCTCTTGGCCCATACTAGGCAGGTCCTTCACAATCCATCCCACTAACAGAATAATTGCCAAACCTAATTTTCAATTCTACCCAAGAAATAAGCTTTGAAGATTTTATTAACTCAAGTGCGTCCCACTCAAATCCAACCCCTCTCACTCATGAATTTATCCAACCTAAATTTGAAACTACCCAAGGTCCTAGCTTCAATGACCCTACTAGGCAGACTGTTCCACTCATCAACTACCCTATTTCCAAACCAATATTTACCTATATCCTTTCTAAATCTAAACTTATCCAATTTGAATCCATTATTGCGGGTTCTCTCTTGGAGAGATATCCTCAAGACCTTATTTATATCCCCCTTATTAATACCCATCTTCCACTTATATACCTCGATCATGTCTCCCTCATTCTACGTCTTACAAGTGAATGTAATTTTAGGGTCTTCAATCTTTCTTCGTAAGGAAGATTTCTAATGCTATGTATTAATTTAGTCATTCTACGCTGAATGTTTTCTAACGAATTTATGTCCATTCTGTAATATGGAGACCAGAACTGAGCTGCGTAATCTAGGTGAGGCCTTACTAATGATGTATAAAGCTGTAATATAACCTCTGGACTTCTGTTGCTAACACTTCTGATATAAATCCCAGTAATCTATTTGCCTTATTACGTACGCTTAGGCATTGCTGTCTTGGTTTAAGGTTGCTGCTTACCATCACCCCCAAGTCCTTCTCGCAATCTGTATGGCTAAGTTCTACGTTATTTAACTTATAAGTGCTTGGGTTATGGACACTCCCGAGCTTCAGAACCTTGCATTTATCTACATTGAACTGCATCTGCCACTTTTCTGACCACGAATTAAGTTTGTCTAAATCTTCCTGAAGTTCTATGACATCTATGTTTGAATCAATTATCCTACCTATCTTCGTGTCGTCGGCGAATTTGCTCATATCACTAGTAATTCCCTCATCAAGGTCATTGATATATATTATAAATAACAATGGGCCTAAGACTGATCCCTGTGGAACACCACTTGTTACAAGTCCCCATTCGGATTTAACCCCATTTATGCACACTCTCTGCTTCCTATTGGTGAGCCATGACTCGATCCATGACAGCACTTTTCCCCAATGCCATGAGCTGCCACTTTCTTTAACAGTCTCTGGTGCGGTACTCTATCAAAAGCCTTACTAAAGTCTAAATAAACAATATCGAATTCTTTATCGTGATCAACAGCCTCAAAAGCTTTACTGAAGAAGGTTAATAAATTAGATAGGCAGGAACGGCCCTCGTGAATCCATGCTGGGTATCATTAATCAAATTATGGTTATCTAGATGGCTTCTAATAATATCAGCTATAATTGACTCTAGTAATTTGCCTACAATTGAGGTCAGGCTTATTGGGCGGTAGTTTGACGGTAGTGACTTGTCCCCTGCTTTAAAAATAGGAATTACATTAGCCATCTTCCACATATCAGACACTACACCTGTTTGAAGAGATAAATTAAAAATGTTAGATATTGGTTCACAGAGTTCCATTTGCATTCCTTAAGAACCCTTGCAAAAAGCTCATCAGGACCCGGCGATTTATTTTGTTTCAGTCGGTCCAGCTGTTTCATAATCATTTCGCTAGTGACTGTGATATTAAATAATTTATCTTCTTCTGGGCCTGTAGTTCACGTTACACCATTACCTGTAGTTCACGTTACACCATTACCTGTATTTCACGTTACACCATTACCTGTAGTTCACGTTACAACATTACCTGTAGTTCACGTTACACCATTACCTGTAGTTCACGTTACACCATTACCTGTAGTTCACGTTACACCATTACCTGTAGTTCACGTTACACCATTACCTGTAGTTCACGTTACACCATTACCTGTAGTTCACGTTACACCATTACCTGTAGTTCACGTTACACCATTACCTGTAGTTCACGTTACACCATTACCTGTAGTTCACGTTACACCATTACCTGTAGTTCACGTTACACCATTACCTGTAGTTCACGTTACACCATTACCTGTATTTCACGTTACAACATTACCTGTAGTTCACGGTACACCATTACCTGTAGTTCACGTTACACCATTACCTGTAGTTCACATTACACCATTACCTGTAGTTCACGTTACACCATTACCTGTAGTTCACGTTACATCATTACCTGTAGTTCACGTTACAACATTACCTGTAGTTCACGTTACACCATTACCTGTAGTTCACGTTACACCATTACCTGTAGTTCACGTTACACCATTACCTGTAGTTCACGTTACATCATTACCTGTAGTTCACGTTACACCATTACCTGTAGTTCACGTTACACCATTACCTGTAGTTCACGTTACACCATTACCTGTAGTTCACGTTACACCATTACCTGTAGTTCACGTTACACCATTACCTGTAGTTCACGTTACATCATTACCTGTAGTTCACGTTACACCATTACCTGTAGTTCACGTTACACCATTACCTGTAGTTCACGTTACACCATTACCTGTAGTTCACGTTACACCATTACCTGTAGTTCACGTTACACCATTACCTGTAGTTCACGTTACACCATTACCTGTAGTTCACGTTACACCATCACGTGTACTATATAATACACCTTGAGTTGTAACTTTACACTTTCATCTGTCGTATAGTTTACAACAGCACCTTAGACCTTTAACTGAAGTTAATTTCATGCCATTTATGTTGTACTTGTTGTTAACTATTTTACAAGTAACCGTGCAGTTTAAATGGCTTATAGAGTGAACTGGTGACTTCGATTCTGCCACCTGACTTAGTTAATTTACCTGAATCGTTATTGTCTGCAGTTATCTGCTAACAGGGACTTTTGGCCTGATCACTTAAAGCACACCACTTAGGTACCAGCCTCACTAATGATTTATGTAGTACATCTAAACGGCTGAAGATAATGGCTCTGAGGAGCAGTGGTCAGTCTTTAAAAGCGGCAGACTCAGGTTCAACTCCTAGAGGAGTCGTCTTTTTCTTTTTTCGTTCGACTGCGATATATAAAATATATTTTATATTGACCTAATTTTAAGAAAATGACCTGAAAAATTAAACATTATTTACAAATTATAATTATTACCCATGGAAAGTGTTATAGTAAGGGTGACAGAGCGCTTAGGAAATGGGAGGCATTTATGCTTGATCCGAGGAACAGAAGGATAGTTCCAACTCCTCGGATTAAGAGACCTTCACCATCATGAGGGTCCTTTCCTTAAAGTTAATCTGTGAAATAATGGTTATTTTGCAATATAGATTTGAAAATTATTGTTTTTGAATGTTTACTGTTAGCACTCAGTTCCAGGGAGAGTGTCGGCACTCAGTTCCAGGGAGAGTGTCGGCACTCAGTTCCAGGGAGAGTGTCGGCACTCAGTTCCAGGGAGTCAGTCGTGTCGGCACTCAGTTCCAGGGAGAGTGTCGGCACTCAGTTCCAGGGGGAGTGTCGGCACTCAGTTCCAGGGAGAGTGTCGGCACTCAGTTCCAGGGAGAGTGTCGGCACTCAGTTCCAGGAGAGTGTCGGCACTCAGTTCCAGGGAGAGTGTCGGCACTCAGTTCCAGGGAGAGTGTCGGCACTCAGTTCCAGGGAGAGTGTCGGCACTCAGTTCCAGGGAGAGTGTCGGCACTCAGTTCCAGGGAGAGTGTCGGCACTCAGTTCCAGGGAGAGTGTCGGCACTCAGTTCCAGGAGAGTGTCGGCACTCAGTTCCAGGGAGAGTGTCGGCACTCAGTTCCAGGGAGATGTCGGCACTCAGTTCCAGGAGAGTGTCGGCACTCAGTTCCAGGAGAGTGTCGGCACTCAGTTCCAGGGAGAGTGTCGGCACTCAGTTCCAGGGAGAGTGTCGGCCCTCAGTTCCAGGGAGAGTGTCGGCACTCAGCTCGAGGGAGAGTGTCGGCACTCAGCTCGAGGAGAGTGTCGGCACTCAGCTCGAGGGAGAGTGTCGGCACTCAGCTCGAGGGAGTGTGTCGGCACTCAGCTCGAGGGAGAGTGTCGGCACTCAGCTCGAGGGAGAGTGTCGGCACTCAGCTCGAGGGAGAGCGAAAAGGGGAAACAGTAAGACGAGAGATAGAGGGGGAGGGAGGTAGGGGGGTAGATTGCATTTTTTTGGACTGTAAAAAGGCTTTTGTCACAGTTCCACATAAGACATTAGTGCAAAAGCCGAACTACCAGGCAGGTATAACAGGGAAGGCACTACATTGGCTCAGAAAATACCTGACAATAAGGCAACAGCGAGTCATGGTACGTGACGAGGTATCGGAGTAGGCGCCTGTGTCGAGCAGCGGGGTTCCACAGGCCTGTCTGTATCCTTTCTTGAAAACTGGGACTACATTTGCTGTCTTCTACACCTCAGGTAGTCGCCCCTTTACGATAGATGTGTTAAAGACTGTTGTTAGTGGCACGCACAGTGCCTCTGCTCCCTCTCTCAGGACCCATGGAGACATAATTAATGTCCGATCACACTGCCTTCGGGGTATCTAGATCGTTTAGCAGTCTCTTCACCTCCTCGTCGGTTGTGTATAGTGTGTCCAGCACTTGTTGGTGTACCCTGCCATCCCAGTTTGTTGGAAACCTTTCTGTCTCCACTGCAAATACCTCCCTAAATCTCGTGTTGAGCTCCTCACATACCTGTTGATCATTTCTTGTTATCTCCACTTCTTCAGCCTGATTACCTGGTCCTTGGCTGTTATTCTCTTCTTGATGTGGCAGTACAACTGCTTCGGGTCAGATTTGGCTTTTGATGTTATATCATTCTTGTATTACCGCTGGGCCTCTCTCCTCACTTCAAACTGGCATAGTATCACTACAAACTGGCATAGTGCCAGACAAGTGGAAAATGGCAAATGTAATACCTATTTACAAGGCAGGTGACAGGTCCTTAGCTTCGAACTATAGACCAATAACCCTTACCTCCATAGTTGGTAAATTTATGGAATCAATAATTGACAAGGCAATTCGTAGCCATCTTGAAAGGCTGCCTAGCCTTCGTGGTGGTTGGACGTGCTGATTTGGAGCTCTGGTGGCAGTACTGAGCAACTTCCTTTTTCCAAGATGGCGGACCTGTACTGGCGCAGAGTCAATAAATACTGTGTGTATTGAGCTGCTTTAGGTGGCCGTGTATCAGAGTAATGCGGATGTTATCCTGCCCCTGATTGTGAGGGATACCTATAGAATCCCTATTGATGCCCTGTTTGGCATTTCGTTAAATGGAGCAGCAAGAATTTTTGTAAAATTCAACTCCAGCAGTACCTATGAAGAGATTGTTGACGAGTATCAGGAGAAGAGGATTGTCGTCAATTCTGCATTGGAGGTGAGACTACGGGATGTGTCAGCCCAGTACAAATGGATTAAAGTTTGAAATGTCCCTTTTGAAGCTTGTGAGGCTGACGTCAGTTAGGTTTTCCAGCGATACGGTGTTATACATGCTGTCAACATTGGCCGGTGGTCCCAGGGCTTTTATGCTGGAATGCTGGAGGGCTCTTTTTCACACACACACACACACACACGCACACACACTACATCTTTCAACAAACAAATCGGCCGTTTCTCACCAAGGCCAAAGAGAAAAACAAAAGTTTCTCTTTTTAACTTTAGTAATGTATACAAGAGAAGGGGTTACTAGCCCTTGCTCCCGGCATTTTAGTCGACTCTTACGACACGCATGGCTTACGGAGGAAGAATTCTGTTCCACTTTCCCATGTTTTTCATATTATTCAGAAACTGTTCTCTTAATTTGCTGGGCGATGTAAAGTTAATCTTTCAATAAGAGAGAGAAATTATAAGATGACACTGAGGTTATTTACAGTCATGTTGTGCAGTAGCTGCGTCAAGTAAATTTATCAAAAAAAGAAAAAAAAATACAACAATTAATGGAAAAGGAAATGTTGGTTAGAAACTGGAATCATGACAGAAGATAGAATTGAAATTAAATTGTTTTTCACTTTATGAATATAGTTCATGTAAATGGCATTAAATATTGAAGGGGATAAGGAAAGCATTAGAAAGTCCGTATATAAAGTTGCACTAAGATGTGTACTGGTATAATATACTGTGCAACTACAACAAAATCACTATACTTAATACAAACACATTCTCTCTAGTACTAAACGTAATGGAGCGTCGGTAGAAATTTACGTCCATGTAGTGTATAACAATCAGTTTTATTCATATGAACTTTTATTAAATATATCGTGAAAGGTACAAGAGAATCTCTTCGTATCTGGTGTTTGTGCGTGTTTGTTTACATGTCATTTATCTTACATACCTTGAGTTTACCTGGAGATGGTTTCGGGGGTCAACGCCCCCGCAGCTCGGTCTGAGACCAGGCCTCGTGGTGGATCAGGGTCTGATCAACGAGGCTGTTACTGCTGGCCGCACGCAAACTGATGTACGAACCACAGCCCGGTTGGTCAGGTTTTGACTTTAGGTGCCTGTCCAGTGTCTTCTTGAAGACAGCCAGGTGTCTATTGGTAATCCCCCTTATGTATGCTGGGAGGCAGTTGAACAGTCTTGGGCCACGGATACTTATTGTGTTGTCTTTCAATGTACTCGTGCTTTTCATTGGGGTAATGTTGCATCTCCTGCCGAGTCTTTTGCTTTCATAGGGAGTGATTTTCGTGCGCAAGTTTGGTACTAATCCCTTTAGGATTTTCCAAGTGTATATTATCATGTATCTCTCTCTCCTGTGCTTCAGGGAATACAGATCAAGGGCCTTCAACCGTTCCCAGTAATTTAGGCGCCTTATCGTACTTATGTGTGCCGTGAAAATTCTTTGTACACTCTCCAGATAAGCAATTTCGCCTGTCTTGAAGGGGGGCAGTTAGTGTACAGCAGTATTCCAGCCTAGAGAGAAGCGATTTGAAGAGAATCATCATTAGCTTGGTTTCCCTAGTTTTGAAGGTTCTCATTATCCATCCTATCATTTTCCTAGCAGATGCAGTAGATACATTGTTGTGGTCTTTGAAGGCGAGATCCTCTGACATTATCCCTCCCATGTCCTTCACATAACTTTTTCGCTCTATTGTATGGTTAGAATTTGTCATATACCCTGATACAGTTTTAATTTCCTCAAGTTTTCCATATCTGAGTAGTTGAAATTTCTCTTCATTAAACTTCATATTGTTTTGAGTGGCCCATTTGAAGATTTGGTTTATGTCCGCTTGGAATCTTGCGGTGTCTTCGATGGAGGTCACTGTCATGGCAATCCGGGTGTCATCCGCAAAGGAAGACACGGAGCTATGTCTTACATCTCTGTCTATGTCAGATATTAGGATGAGGAATAGAATGGAAGCGAGTATTGTGCCTGTGGAACAGAGCTATTCTCCGTAGCTGCCTCAGACTTTACTTGTTTATTATTACTCTTTGTGTTCTATTTGTCAGGAAGTTATAGATCAATCTACCAACTTTTCCCGTTATTCCTTTATCACGCATTTTGTGCGCTATTACACCATGGTCACACTTGTTGAAAGCTTTTGCAAAGTCTGTGTATACTACATCTGTAATTTGTTTATCCTCTACACCGTCCAAGACCTTGTCATAGTGATCCAGTAGCTGGGACAGGCAGGAGCGACCTGCTCTAAACATGTACATTTATACAGATTTACACCCACTAGAGACTCCTATGAGGTTCTTGAAAAAGGTTCGGGATACTGAAACCATGTGTAAATCGGTCTCTCTGTTACAAATGTCCTTATATTACCTTGTGAAGGCATTTGAAAAAAGATATACATAAAATCGTAAGTTATCGTTATTTCTGTGAACGTCAAATTTTATTATTAGTATTTGTCAGTAGTCAGTATCCCAACAGTGTTCATCGCTATGTTCATCGCTATGTTTGCGATAGGTATTCATACTGTATTATTGTGACATTACTGGTAGGTATTCTAAATATTATTGCTACACTGCTTGGTGTTACATAATATACTGTAATTATTATAACTCTAGTGCTAGATTACTGGATCACTCATATACCTGTATACGATGCCGTAATATTACAATCCCCATTAACAGCTATGCTGGGAGTGGAGTTCAGACGAGGTTGGGAGGTGCTCCTACTCTGGGAAGAGGATGAGGGAGGATTACTTAATGGGAATTCAGGGCACAGTCATGGCCCGCCATCGAGGCTAACGCCCTAGCCGGTGTTAAATTTCAGCAGTACAACATCTTTCCTCCTCTGCTTTCCCTGTGTCAGCAAGGGTCGATCCTCGCCAACATAGAAACTCCATTAACGTCAGCCTCTCCACCTACCTAAAGCTTTTTCTCTAAATCCATTCTCTCTCCTCTCTGAGACACACTCCTCTCCTCACGTTCGTCGATGATCTAATAAGTAATGAGAAATGTTTCATTCTGCTAAACTTAAGAACAGATATGGGGTAACTTTTCGTAATTCTTATGAAATTAATCATAAAATAATAATTTAGATATGAGAGAAAAAAAGTGATTACGAATATATTATATTTAATATATCTTTCGGTGTATGAATGAAAGATATATTCTTTGTGTGAAGGATGTTATTGATTTCCTACTTTCAGATGTAGAAGAATTATGCTTGTTGTATCTATTTTATTATTTGACATTTCCCAATATGCACTTTGTCTCTTATTTACTGTAAGGTGAACAGGCACAGCAGATACAAGAACACTTGCTTTTACAGCTCGTCTCTCTCATTATCTCCCAGGATAAAAGTTAGGACACTTTACCGTGGAGGAGTTTGAGAGTCCTCCTCCCATATGAAACACCTAGCAATCCTTGGCTTAATTTGGCCAGCATAGGAATACTTTTGTGCTATTTGTAAAATTTTGTTTCGGGGGATACTGAAGGGGTTATCCGTTGTTATTTTGTCAATTCTCTCTTGGTTTTTGTGGAAGCCTTCATCCGTGATGCCTCGTGCGTGGAAACTGCAACCCCCGTCCTCTTACCACTTCTAATTAAGATTGTAAACAGTAATTCCTTCACTGTTGAAAATCCATTGTCAGTGAATGGCTAACTGTTACGTTCAACCTCATCTCTTTATTAATTATATTTTACTAAAAATATATATTTTTGCTTATTTATTTGTCTTGTAAATTATAGCTTATGTACAGGAAAAATAGTGAAATATTTATTAATTCTGCTGCTTCTTCTACATAAATTTTCGATCGCTACGGCATTGACGGTGCGTGGAAAATGCAACCCATTGTTTTTTTCCACTGCATTTTGCTTTTAAGATGGATTATATTGGATTTTTCTCTTATTTAATTTATGGAATTTTGTTCCACTGTCTCCTGAGATATGTATGACGTATTCAGTGTGAGCTCAGTTTTTTCCATTCATCTAGCCAGGTAATGCTTCAGAGAGTCTGCTGCTTTTAAGGTGCTTCGTATCCGTCTAGAGTATTCTCTAGTCTGGTTAGTTCCGCTATTTTCTAGCGTAAAACATATTTGTTGCAGTCTTAGTATTTCAGTTCAGTGAGACTGTTCATCCAAACTGGCTGCTGTGAGTCTCCATTTACAATCCTTGCAACATTCATTCACTTTAAGAATCTTAAATTAAAGTCACCAAGCAATGCTATAGTTGGGGCCGGGTATGAAATGTTTTCAAGAGTATTCAATTTTTCTTAGTAGGTCTTTGATTACTGGGAAATTCAATCTGTTAGTTTGTATAAAAATGCTTTAACTTGATTTTGATTTTCAATTTCAGCTACCAAAACTTCGACTACATTCATTTATGGCATTCAGTAATATAATGCCTATATTTTTCCACTTGGATCTGATTAGATTCTACCCAGGTATCAATATTTCATTGTCTAAGTAGCCTTTAATGTGAGTCTCCATAAATAACTGCAAACATTACATTTGTCTTAAGAAACCACTGATGAAGGCTATTTTGTTGTTACTCGGTTTCAGACCTTGAATATTTGCAAAGACATAGGCTGTTTATGTTGCGTGTTACTAAGCTCATTAACTTTTGTGTTAATTATAATATCTATGGCTCTGGTGACACACCACTGTCTTTGTTTCTAATCCAGGATCGTTACTGGACTCCAAACATTTCTCGCCATTATTTTCTGGTTCCTGGCACTATAAAATCTCCGGGAGTAATTTTTGTTTGGTAATACGTTCATGTTGATTTATGTGACACGTTTCCTTCAAGTGGAAGGCTGAGCAGTTTACATCATAACATTCTCTCGTGTACTGAGTAGCAGCTCATTTGTAGCGTGAAAGTATGTGCAGGTCTTGGAATAACATAGTTCTTTAATGAGGAGTGTACATTATTTCTTTGGGATGTCATATCGCCACATTCCATTCCTATTTCTAGTTGGTTAGTATATGCAAATCCCTCAAGCGTAGCGGTGACAAACTTGTATTTTCTGGTGACTTTTATTGTGTACTGGTTTAATTTTGATTAATTTTCAGTTATTTCATCTAAGTCGTGAGCTCCTGACTGTAATAGTTCGAATTCGAACTGTCGGGTTACATGTACTTATCTCAGAGTTCAATGACGAAACTTGAATATTCTGAGTAATGTTATCAGCTACATCTCTCTCATTCCCCTCCTGTCGGAGTCAACCCTTGAGTTTTTTGGTCCCTTTCCCAATATATGCTTTTCACTTCCATTCGTCATATATCCCAGGTAGACTAGACAGCTCCATGTCATTGTTGCAAACAAAGAAGCACTCCTCACTGGAAAAATTTCATGTATGAAAACTGTTTCTTCTTGCACTAGTGAAATGGTGTCGAGGCAAAATAAGTCACATGTAACAACACATCTTGTATTTTTTCCCATGAGCGATTCACGTTGCACATGTACTCGTGTAACCCATAGTAGCAATATCTTGTAGAACATCATGACTCACGAAATCGTAATAACACGATTGCAAACAATTCACGGAACGCACTGGCCAGAGTTTCAGGACTCAGTTGCCATGGGTTGAAACCTAACCCGTTCTATAACTTCTTGTTGAACAATTCCAGTAGACCAAGGAAGTCCTGACTGGGTGGGTTTATCGAGCCGGGTGTGTTGATGGGTGTAGGTGGTAGGGTGGGGGGCCATTTTGGGTTTCCTGACAGCATGGTCCTGCTGGAGCAGAGAGGCGGAGGTTGAGCAATGGCAGTGATCGGAGGGGAGCTATATATAGGTGGATGGCAATTGGTTAAAGACCGGCAATTCTTTGTCTCTTACCCGCAACAATTAGGCTTGGCTCAATTATGTAGTCTTCATTTCGCTTATTTCGCGATTACTATTAATATGAACCACCTGCAGAGCATTCTTCTTCTTTCATAAACTATTCATTTCATGATACACCCACTATTATTCTGTGGAGGAAACACCCATCTCAGCCACTGCAGTAGGTCACCCTTTATAATCGTCAATAAAGGGACATCCATTATTAGCACCTGTAATGGTACCCATACTTGCATTCTCTGTAGAAAGGGGAAGCGTCGTCACCCACCATCAGCCCCTGTAGAGGGGGGTCACCCACCATCAGCCCCTGTAGAGGGGGGTCACCCACCATCAGCCCCTGTAGAGGGGGGTCACCCACCATCAGCCCCTGTAGAGGGGGGTCACCCACCATCAGCCCCTGTAGAGGGGGGTCACCCACCATCAGCCCGTGTAGAGGGGGGTCACCCACCATCAGCCCGTAGAGGGGGGTCACCCACCATCAGCCCCTGTAGAGGGGGTCACCCACCATCAGCCCCTGTAGAGGGGGTCACCACCATCAGCCCTGTAGAGGGGGTCACCCACCATCAGCCGTGTAGAGGGGGGTCACCCACCATCAGCCTGTGTAGAGGGGGGTCACCCACCATCAGCCTGTGTAGAGGGGGGTCACCCACCATCAGCCTGTGTAGAGGGGGGTCACCCACCATCCGCCTGTGTAGAGGGGGGTCACCCACCATCCGCCTGTGTAGAGGGGGGTCACCCACCATCAGCCTTGCTAGAGGGGGTCACCCACCATCAGCCTGCGTAGAGGGGGGTCACCCACCATCAGCCTGCGTAGAGGGGGGTCACCCACCATCAGCCTGCGTAGAGGGGGGTCACCCACCATCAGCCTGCGTAGAGGGGGGTCACCCACCATCAGCCTGCGTAGAGGGGGGTCACCCACCATCAGCCTGTGTAGAGGGGGTCACCACCCCCCTCAGGCCTCGTGAGAGGGGTCACCCACCATCAGCCTGGTAGAGGGGGTCACCCACCATCAGCCTGGTAGAGGGGGTCACCCACCATCAGCCTGGTAGAGGGGGTCACCCACCATCAGCCTGTGTAGAGGGGGTCACCCACCATCAGCCCTGTGTAGAGGGGGGTCACATCAGCTGGGGGTCCACCATCAGCCTGGTAGAGGGGGTCACCCACCATCAGCCTGTAGAGGGGGTCACCCACCATCAGCCCTGTGTCAGGAGGGGGTCACCCACCATCAGCCCTGTAGAGGGGGTCACCCACCATCAGCCCCTGTAGAGGGGGTCACCCACCATCAGCCCTGTAGAGGGGGTCACCCACCATCAGCCCGTAGAGGGGGTCACCCACCATCAGCCCGCGTAGAGGGGGGTCACCCACCATCAGCCCGCGTAGAGGGGGGTCACCCACCATCAGCCCGCGTAGAGGGGGGTCACCCACCATCAGCCCGCGTAGAGGGGTCACCAATCTGCTAAAATACATGGATACCTACAGTTCGCTGTTAACCCAAGTAGCCACTATCAGCCCCCAATTGGGCATCCACTTTCAGCCCCTGACATTCAGCTCGGTATGTTTGGCAGGTGTTCCCTCCACTGTTTTATGACTTATTTTTATCATAATGTGATTATTTTCTTTTTCAGAATTTGGTCCTAGGCAGTCCAAGCGCCTAGGCCCAACCTGTGACTGATCGCAGCTAGACCGAGCTGCATGGGCGGTGAGTACCCATTTCTCGATTATTTTTAATTAGGCGCGAACATCCACTTAAATATCGGTTGTGTTTTATAGAGAGGGGCGACAGTGTTCCTGGTATCTAATTGTTCAAGAACTTGTGGTGATGTGTGTCTAGGCTTTCTTTCTCTCAGGGTCATCTATAATTGCTTCCTCAGCTCTTAGGAAATATTGAATAACATAAGAACGTCTGTCAAATTATGTTGAGTGACGGCCTCTTATGTGCTTTCTACATAAGAGATCAACCATTTTCTCAATGCAACTAGACAGTTTAATACTCCTAGTGAATAATAAAAATTTGCATTGTGTAATTTGATACCTATTCAATCATATCAAAAATGACATTCTATATTGATAAGGAACTGAAAATACCTATGATCGATATCTGCTGTCATGTGTATTAAGTATTTTCTCTGAAAAATCAGTTTGTGATTATCTGAATACGAGACAGTTTTATCCCAATATGACCCTTGATGGTATTTTTGCGTAAACCGTATTTGTGTTTGCATTAATTTTTAGAGCAGCACTTGAAGATTTCAATATTAGTCAGTAAATGTTGACATGTTTAAACACGATGAGCAGTTTCAATATATCGAATGAGCGAGTATTGTTAGTGGGTCGTGTCTTTAAAATCTCTGCAAGTGATAGTTGATGTATGACAAGCGGTATAGCATCAGAGTATCACTTGGGCAATATCCCACCTCGGCTACGTATTTAAGGCATTCATAAGCCATTCATGATTTTCCTCTAATTTGATGGATTTTAGTCTGTTGCTTATTTAACATGCTTTACTTCCTAAGAATGTCTTCTCCACCTCGCGTCATTATTGTGTTGTCTTCGCTACACAATGATTGATGCAAAAGTTCTAGCAGCCGCTGATTATTTTCTTCGATATTTAATAACCTGTTAAATACTAGTCTCTCAGTGTCATTAGTAGTTTTTAAAACCAAGTTTTTATGTTTTCTATTCTTTTTTTATGTAATTGGGTATGAATTTTGTACATTATATTTGCATCTACTACTCGCTCGCTTAGTACATTCAGCACTTGCAAACTTCCTGCTGAAGTTTTTCTTGCATCGTTCTGGCTCATTTCAGTTTACATTTATGGTAAGTGCATTTTTGGAACAACTCACCTTTATCTACTTTATACTTTTTTTCTGAGTATGGTTTCTTTAATAGCATTATCATATCACGTCTGGT
Source organism: Cherax destructor (assembly GCA_009830355.1). NCBI lineage: Eukaryota > Metazoa > Arthropoda > Malacostraca > Decapoda > Parastacidae > Cherax > Cherax destructor. The sequence continues at coordinate 123,755 of WNWK01004767.1, forward strand.
CGTTTTTCGAAAAAGCAATGAGAAGTTTAGTTCTCTGTAGACCATCGTCATAATTCCGCTTCTATCTTGTCTGGTAGTGAAAATGTTATATGCAGCCTTAATGACTTTAGTGTATTCAATAGTCTTTAAATGACATTAAGAAACAAACCAATCCGATATGATTTTGTAAAAAAAAAATCATGTCCACAATGATCTGGCTGAAAGACCAGAAAGTTCAAAATAGTCAGTGAGTTGTGTACTTTAAAGAATTTATTTTCCAGAAAAAAATATATATTGGTGGTGGATGGCTGCAGGACTTGTCAGATATTAAAGTTGGAGTGTGTACACTTCCTTAAAGAGCTACATCTAACAGAGTTGTAAAGTGTGACGGCTGCGTGATACAGAAACACCTGCCAGTATTGTAGTGTAATGCCTTCCCAGTGTTGCTGCACCTGCAGTATGATAGCCTTATGCAATTACATCTGCCAGTGTTGCAGTATGGTGACTGCCTTATGCAATTACATCTGTCGGTGTTGTGTGGTGGATTCCGTATACACTTGCATCTGCCAGTGTTATTATTTGGTGGCTTTCACATACAGCTGCATCTGACAGTGTTGTAGTGGAGGTGTTCCCTCCAGGGTTGAAATTCTTTTTTTTTTTTTTTTTTTTAGGAAGATACAGAACACAAGCAAGTACTTAAGACAATCTAATGAGGAAAAGCTTTGATCCAGGGACCTTTACACTCCTACACTGTTGGGGTAAACTGAGTTACATCGAAACACTGAGACCTGTAGTGAGGTCATGTTAGTTGCTGCACTGATGACTCTTAAGGCTTTATCTTCAGGTGAAAAAATAGATGTGCGAGCTAGAAATATATTCAGATTTATGGAATTTCCCGTTAACTGCAACTAGATGCTAGAGATTCGTCGTCAAATTCCTTAAACAGGATAAAAACAAACTTTACGGTATTTCATAAAGCAAAGTCAAAGACAATTATAGAATAATTGAAAAAAATGAAATCTGAAACTTTTGTAAAACAGGCAAATTGAAAGCAGGTTTAACATATTTTAAATAAAGAAAGTTGCAAAATAAAGGAAATGGAAGCAGTTGTAAAGCTGAGCAATTAAATTTATTGGATCAACTGTAAAATATGTGAAATTAAGACACATGTGCAACATCTGGGTATCTTTATAGTAGACGTTTCGCCCTCTAGTGGCTTTATCAATACAAAATTCTAGGACATAATATGAAGAGTAGAACTATATACAAAAGATGAGGTAATCAGTCCCTCGGACTTGGAGTTGGAGTGTTCAGCACCGTAGGTCTGGAGATTATGAAGATCAGGAAATGAGGCTTCTCCTTAAATAGGCGACAGCTGAAAGGGACGGGTAGCAGACGAGGGCATTGCCACTGGTAGGCGGAGTTCCCCAGTGGTAGTAGGTCATACCCAAAGAGATGTTGTCAGTCCATCAATCTTGAATAGAATACAGCATATGTGCATCTTAATACAGGTATCTTAATACAGGGATTTCTTCGCTTACCTATTCCTTGGGTACGACCTACTTCCACATTGGACAAATGTGACACCTCCTACAACTGCTGCACCTCTCCTGTCTACAGTATATAAGCTTCCTCTATGCACATATGCTGTATTCTATTCAAGATTGATGGACTGACAACATCGACTCAAGATTGAGGGACTGACCACCTCAAACTCCTCCTGTTCTTCATGATTCTCCTTTGTATGGACTGATGAAGCCACTGTGTGGCGAAACGTTTCCTCAATAAAGATACCCAAGTGTTGCATATGTCTAATAATTACACTATGTAACACAATTTTTGTTCCTGGCAAGTAAGTGTTATTTTCCAACTCATTTTATTGCAAAACAATAGAAAATGCCTATTATTCCTTTTAAACTTTGCTTTTGCGGCTTACAGGATAAATTTTTGACGAAAAATGGCTAATTTTCAATATTTTTTGCTAGTTTTGGATGTAAAACAAAAACATATAATAAAATAAATAAAATTTACATAAATAAAATAAAATTTACACATTTTATTTTAAGCATTCTGAAACATATTTACAATGTAAAAATGAGCAGTTTTTCTAGATTTGCGAGTATGCAACAAATCACTTTCCCGTTTAAGCCTCCAAATGTTGTCTCCCATCATGTTTTCATTATAAGATCCCTGATATCTGTGTTCAAAGTTCATTATATCTTGGTGAAAGCGCTCCCCTTGCTCCTCTGAGTATGCTCACATATTCACCTCGAAATTGTCAAGATGACCATCAAAGATATGGACCTTAAGGGACATCCTACAGCCCAGCTGACCATAGCTTTTTACCAAGGTCTCAACAAGTTCCATATAATTGTCAGCCTTGTTGCCCAGAAAGCTCTGTGCTACAGCAACAAAACTCTCCCCGGCTTCCTTTCCCTTCTCTGTGAGCTTCTTTGGAAATTCTGAGCACTCCATGATTTCCCTGACTTGTGGTCCAGTGCAGATGCCAACCTTCATCTTTGCCTCTGATAGCTTGGGAAGGATGTCTTGAAAAATACTTGAAGGCTGCAGACTCTGTCAAGAGCTGTAACAAACTGTAACATTAGCCCTAGTTTGATGTGTAATGGAGGGAACAGAACCTTTTGAGAATGCACCAATTGTTTATGTTTGATATTATGTCTTCCTACTGAGAACTAAGTCCTTTGAGGCCAGTGCTTCCTCTGGTAATGTGCTGCTCTGTCTCTACTATCCCAATGACTGAGATAACAGGGAAGCTTGGTAAAACCTCCTTGGAGTCCCATAAAAAATGCCAACATTTTGAAGTTTCCAATAACCTCCCAGCCATACTTATCATAGTTCAAAGCTTCCAGTAGAAGTTTGACACTGTTGTAGTACTCCTTAAGATGCACTGAATGAGCCAAGGAAAGAGATGAATATTTGTTCACATTGTGCAGAAGTACAGCTTTTAGGCTTCTGAAGGAGCTGTCAATGAAGAGTCTCCACTCCTCTGGATTGTATGCAATTATAATTGCATCAAACATGCCTGATACATCATTACAGTTGCACAACCTGTCTTCATTAGTGAAGAAGCTTGAGAAATGTTGGTGACGTTTTCTTTGGCTTGTCACTTGCACACTTTCATCCACCAAGTCCCACTCCTTGAGCCTTGAAATCAAAAGCTCAGCATTTGACTTTGTCAAACCAAGATTTCTAATAAGCTCATTGAGGTCTGTTTGGTTTGGGTAGTAAGGATTCCTCCCAACAGCTGCATCTGTGAGATCATAGTCTTGTTCACTGTGCTCTTTATTTCCTGATTTGTTGCTTTCTTCTTCTGACAGTTGACTTCTTTCTGGAGGTGTAGGTACAGGAAGATCAGCACTGTGTGGTACTGGTGCAATAGAAGAGGGAAGGTCTGGGTAAGAAATAGCAAGTGCATTTTTCACAGTTCGGCGTTTGGAAGGATCCACCAGGCAGAAGTAACAGTTGGTTGAGTGATCAGTGGGTTATCGCCATATTCTAGGAACAGCAAACTTCATGGCTCTTTTTTCTCCTCTATACCATCCTGTAAAAGAACAAAATAATTAGTTTGTTACATTTCATTTAAAAAATGTTCATATTCAAGATTTTACCCTTCATATAACTAATGACTTTCTTACCTAACATTGTTTTTTTACAATGCTCACAACATGAGGTGCCCAGGTCTTGTCTTGGTCCACAACTGGCATGCCAAAATATGCTTTGTAAGTTTCACACTTTTTTTAGATGCTGTTACAGAGAACTTCTTTGCTCCTGTCTTAATGAATTGACCACATGTGTTTTCAGAATGCATCTGGACAATGATTGCAGCATCTTGATGCCATTTCACTTCTTCTGATGTACATGTCTTCTCAGGAAGGCTAAGCTGAACTGAATGCTGGTTTGTGAGTCCCTGTTTTTATATTTGCCAAGCAAAACCCTAGAACATAATAGTTTTACATCAGTGTTTCTTGAAAGTGTTCCAGAAATGTCCTGACCACAAAAGCAAAGTTCTGGGATCATAATTTGTTTTTTTCTTAATTTTGTTTAGTTATAAAGAATTGGGAAATGATGCTTATTTCCCAGGAACACCACAAAAGTGAAATTTTGTTACATAGTGTAATGTTCTTACTTATTACTTGGCTTCTTGTGTTAATTACTGGTTGCCAAAGGTACTTGTCGATTGCGTGCGTGTGTGTGCGTGTGTGTGTGTGTGTGTGTGTGTGTGTGTTTAACTCTCACCATCGTGAGGTAGTGTTAATGTTGATATTTCCAAGCCGATACCAAAAAAATGGCCGAGACCCACCGATACCGATACTTTGGCACATTCCTACTAGTAACCCACCTATTCCACCCTCCTAGCCCATAGGTTTAGCTTGGATTAGGAAACGTAAGGAACTCTAATAGTCATTAATTTTTACCTACCGTACTATTTATGTACTTGGCTGTGTACATACAGCAGGGAAGAGCTAATTATTTATATTACGAACTCAAAAGTTCATTTCTGGAATGAGTGGAGCTAATGGAATTAAACTTTAATTCCTGGTTAAGGAATGATACTCAAAAAAACTGGTATCAAGCCTGCCTATTGCCACAGTAACTTAGCTAGAAGGCCACAGCTTTATCACACAACCTGATGATCCTGCGCGATATTTATGATGATAAAAGTATGCTCAGCATCGTTGCCACGTTTATTTCGTCTCTAGTTTACCATTTCTCTACTCTTGAGTTCGACCATCACCTACAGCAGGCAAAAACGTTTCTTAATATAATATGACAAATCGACTCACGAAATCGTAATGACACGATTGCAAACAAACCATAACACAAGCGGGAATAGAACCCGCGGTCAGAGAGTCATAAAACTCCAGACCGACGTTCTGGCCACTGAGTTAGCTAGAGTTCGTCACGGTCACACTGGTGGGAGATTCGTCTGTAAAAACTTGCGTTAGTGGTCACAGTGGTGCCTATGCTAGCCTTAGTATGGTGTATAAATATAACTAGTTTGATGAATCTTATTGTAGCCAGCTGGCCAAGTGGCTAGTGCGTCGGTTTGAAGTTTTATGACTCTGATCGCTGGTTCTTTCCCCGCAAATGGTATGGTTTAATATGACAAATTATTCAAGAGAGATATACATGGTTGGGCATAGTGTTCATCTAAATTTTAAGAAAACTATGGAGTGGATTCCCTATCATAAGCTATACAACAATATATACACATTTAACTCTTAGAAATAGACGAGTGATTTTCTGTTGGAGATGAACATACGGAGACGGTGGTAAGAGAAATAATATTTTCAAGACAAAGTATCACCAGTGGAAGCCAGTAGGATTAGTATTCTCCCTGATAATGTTTTTAATTTATTTATATAAATGACTAGTCATAACGAGCAAAAATATTCTGGGCATGTGCGTGGTGAATACATCCAGTGCACAGTATAAGCAATTAAAGTAACACAGGCCACGTGAATATGGTTTTTGACAAAATAATAAAAATTTCAGCAGGGTAGAGGGAAATATGAGTTAGCAAAAAGTATCGTTACTAGATGATCATAAAACTAAATTGTTAGAAACCCATATGCTAAACTGGCATTCTATGAAATAGCTCACAAATAAATGAATAGAGAAATGCTTAAAAAATATATATAAGCCGTTCGCAACGAATGTTAGACGACCACTGAAATATTCAGCGGCTGTGTAGTGCCTACATATAAAAGGAAACCTGTGTACAAGATACAAAATGTCCACAAGAGAGGCAAAAATAATGGCTCCCAGAGCTAAAAAAACAAAAATTACTTTGAAAGGCTTTAAACACTAATGATGCCTTCCTTGGCTGGTATTAGACAAAGTACACATGATAATCACATAAATTAAAAAAAATTATGTGAAAGAATAGAGTATTTTTTTATGTAAATCTGAATAAAGAAAAAGGCTGCAGTTACCAAAAAACATTGAAACGACACTATAACTATTTTTCGAATACTGGAAGAATGGAATCACTTAATAGGTCGTAAGTAGTTCAGCTGTCGGAAATAAAATAAACTATTAAGTAAGTCGGGATACCAAGAGAAAAGTTTTGCTCAAGTAGGTTCAGATAAGTAGTATACAAGTAGACAGTTTCCTCACAAAATTTATTTTCTGCTCATAATTGGGATACATTTTCCCTAGATCTCACTTTACTAGTTTGAGATTAGTGTTCTAAGAACATAAGAAGGAACACTGAACCAGGTCTACTGGCCCATGCTAGGCAGGTCTAAAACAAACACACACACACACACACACACACACACACACACGCGAAACACAGTGTTGGAGAGGAAACTGAATGTATGGTACACGAACGCAGATGGAATAACGAATAAGTGGGAGTGGCGGCATGAAAGAATCAATGAGGCATCACCAGACATCATAGCCCTCACTGAAACAAAGCTCACAGGGATGATAACAAATGCCATCTTTCCAACGGGATACCAGATCCTGAGGAAAGACAGAGGGAACAGAAAGGGTGGAGGAGTGGCACTGCTGATCAAAAACAGATGGGATTTTGATGAGCTGGAGAGAGGGGACAGAGGAGAAGCAGGAGATTGTGTAATAGGAACACTTCAGTCCGGAGGTCCAAAGGTGATAATTGCAGTGATGTATAACCCACCACAGAACAGCAGGAGACCAAGGCAAGAGTATGATGAGAGTAATAGAGCGATGGTTGACACACTGGCAGAATTGGCCAGAAGGGCTCATGCGAGCAGGGCGAAGCTACTGATCATGGGTGACTTCAACCATAAGGAAATAGATTGGGAGAACTTAGAACCACATGGGGGCCAAGAAACATGGAGGGCTAAAATGATGGAGGTGGTACTGGAAAATCTCATGTACCAACATGTAAGGGACAATACCAGAGAGAGAGGGGAGGACGAACCAGCGAGACTTGACCTAGTATTCACCCTGAGTAGCGCAGACATTGAGGACATCACACATGAAAGCCACCTTGGGGCCAGTGATCATATGGTTCTAAGCTTCGACTATATAGTAGAGTTACAAGTGGAGGGGGAAGCAGGAAGGGCTGCACAAATGAAGCCAAACTACAAGAAAGGTGACTACGTGGGCATGAAGAACTTCCTGCACGGAGTTCAGTGGGACAGAGAGCTGGCAGGAAAGACGGTAAACGAGATGATGGAATATATGACAACAGTTTGCACGGAAGCTGAGGGAAGGTTTATACCCAAGGGTAACAGGAAAAGCGAAAAAGCCAGGATGAGCCCATGGTACACCCAAAGGTGTAGGGAAGCCAAAACCAAGTGTGCCAGGGAATGGAAGAAATATAGAAGGCAAAGGACCCAGGAGAATAAGGAGAGCAGTCGTAGAGCCAGAAATGAATATGCACAGGTAAGAAGGGAAGCCCAAAGACAATACGAAAATGACATAGCAGCGAAAGCAAAATCTGACCCAAAGCTGAGGCGCACATCAACCAATTAACTGCTGCAGCATACGGGCGCCTAGCAAACCTAAGAACAGCATTCCGACATCTTAATAAAGAATCGTTCAGGACCCTGTACACTGTGTACGTTAGGCCCATACTGGAGTATGCAGCACCAGTTTGGAACCCACATTTATCCAAGCACGTAAAGAAGCTAGAGAAAGTGCAAAGGTTTGCAACAAGACTAGTCCCGGAGCTAAGGGGTATGTCCACGAGGAGAGGTTAAGGGAAATCGACCTGACGACACTGGAGGACAGGAGAGATAGGGGGACATGATAACGACATATAAAATACTGAGAGGAATTGACAAGGTTGACAGAGACAGAATGTTCCAAAGATGGGACACAGCAACAAGGGGACACAGTTGAAGTTGAAGACTCAGACGAATCACAGGGATGTTAGGAAGTATTTCTTCAGTCACAGAGTAGTCGGGAAGTGGAATAGCTTGGGAAGCGATGTAGTGGAGGCAGGTTCCATACACAGCTTTAAGAAGAGGTATGATAAAGCTCATGGCGCAGGGAGAGTGACCCAGTAGCGGCCAGTGAAGAGGCGGGGCCAGGAGCTATGTCTCGACCCCGCAACCAACTAGGTGAGTACAACTAGGTGAGTACTCACACACACACACACACACACACACACACACACACACACACACACACATATGTACTTCCCTAACCCATTTTTAAGGCTGCTCAAGGGTTTTAGCTTTAATTAATGACTACTTGGTTTGTACCAAACCAGTGCTTTCCTTATATACTTTCTGAAACTATTATTTTCCATCTTGAACCCATTGCTGAGAGTCCTGTCTTGGTTACATATTTTTAACACGTTATTTATATTTCCTTTATTTATTCCTCTTTTCCATTTATACACCTCAATCATATAACCCCTAATTTAAGCCTTTCTAGAGAGTGCAGAGTCAGTGCCCTAAGTTTATCCTCATAGGGAAGATTTCTGATACACGAGTACAACTTTGTCATCTTTCCTCTGTTTTCCAGCGTATTTATATCCATTCAGTAATACGGTGACGGGAACTATATAGCATATTCTTTATATATATATATATATATATATATATATATATATATATATATATATATATATATATATATATATATATATATATATATATATATATATATATATATATATTATAATAAGCGGTATGCACCTGGAGAAAGAGGAGTGTAGAGGAGAGAGAGAGATTTTGGGAGATGTTAAGCGAATGTATAGGAACTTTTGAACCAAATGAGAGAGTATGTGGTAGGGGACCTAAATGCTAAAGTGGGAGAAACATGCAGAGAGGGTGTAGTAGGTAAGTTTGGGGGTGCCAGGTGTAAATGATAATGGGAGCCCTTTGATTGAACTTTGTATAGAAAGGGTTTAGTTATAGGTAATACATATTTTAAGAAAAAGAGGATAAATAAGTATACAAGATATGATGTAGGGCGTAATGACAGTAGTTTGTTAGACTATGTATTGGTAGATAAAAGACTGTTGAGTAGACTTCAGGATGTACATGTTTATAGAGGGGCACAGATATATCAGATCACTTTTTAGTTATAGCTACAGTGGGAGTAAAAGGTAGATGGGATACAAGGAAAATAGAATCAGTAAGTAAAAGAGAGGTGAAGGTTTATAAACCAAAAGAGGAGGCAGTTAGGGTAAGATATAAAACAACTATTGAGGATAGATGGGCTATGGGGAGGAAATGG